>CM060918.1:458311468-458611468 GCA_030737875.1 Allium sativum
ATCAGGCCTAGCTTCTCGAGCTGGGGTGCAGCAGTGGCTTTCATCCCAAAGTCAGACGGTACCCTCAGGCTATGTATGGACTACCAAGATCTAAATAAGCGGACTCTGAAAAATAAATACCCACTGCCACGCGTTGATGATCTGCTAGGCCACTTGAATGGAGCACGAGTATTCTCTAAGATGGACCTAGCTACAGGTTTCCACCAACAACGCATTGCAGAAGAATGTGTGCCTTTGACAGCTTTCAGAGGACCAGACTTATTTTGTGAATGGCTAGTGATGCCCTTCGGCTTATGCAATGCTCTAGCATACTTTGTTGATCTGATGAATAGAGCATTCCGAGATGTTTTAAATAAATTCATGCTGGTGTTCATCGATGATATCCTAATCTTTTCTAAATCCACTGCTGAACACGAAAAGCATCTGAAAGAAGTCTTGGAGATTTTGCATAGAAATGTGCTAAAAGCCAAATTCTCCAAGTGCGTATTCTGGCAAGAAGAGGTGAAATTCCTCGTCCATGTTGTATCGAAGGAAGGCATCTCAGTAGATCCAGGAAAGATCTCAGCCATCCAAGATTGGAAGCAGCCTAGCACACCCACAGAAGTCAGAAGTTTCTTAGGTCTGACTGATATTATTGGAAATTCATTAAGGATTTTTCGATATTATCTTGTCCATTGACGAAGCTGACTAAGAAGCATGCAAAGTTCATTTGGACACCCAAATGTGAGGCAGCTTTCCAAGAGCTGAAACGGAGATTGATCACTGCTCCTGTGTTGACCATTATTGATGGCAATCAGGATCTGAAAGTTTGCACAAACGCTTTTAGAGAAGGTTATTCTTTCCATCTAAATATACATGTCAGAGATGACATTTTAACGTCAAATCTTATTTTAACATGTTATCCTTTTATCTATTTAAGTTATTGGTGCGGTGCTAATGCAAAGAGACAAAGTGGTCGCATATGCTAGCCTTCAGTTAAAACCGCACGAGAAGAATTAGGCCACTCACGATCTTCAGCTAATGGCCATAGTATTTGCTCTAAAGATATGAAGGCACTATCTCTTGGGCAGGAAATTCGAGCTGTATACTGATCACAAATCCTTAAAGTATCTATTCACCCAAAGAGAATTGAACTTGAGGCAGCAGCGTTGGGTTGAATTCCTCGCACCCTATGACCTAGACATCTTATATACTCCAGTGAAAGCCAATGTGGTGGCAGATGCTCTCAGCAGGAAGAATACGGCCAGCACCAATCTTATCATTGCCAATCTAATTATTACCCCTACCTTGATCGATAAGATCTCTGCTCTTCAGAAGAATGATGAATTTATTCAGAGAATTAGCAAAAGAGTCAGGGAAGTCGAACCCAAGAGTTTCCAGATTGATGACAAAGGGGTTCTGAGGCTATTGGGCCGAATTTGTGTTCCGAATCTTCCTGAGCTCAAAAAGGAAGTAATGGACGAATGTCACGAGTCTAAGCTAAGCATTCATCCGGGAGTGAGCAAGATGTATCATGACCTCAAGCGTACATTTTGGTGGAGATCTATGAAGAGAGACATCTCTATATATGTTGCTAGATGTCCCAGCTACCAGCATGTCAAAAGCGATCAGCAAAAGCTAGCAGGTCTGTTGCAACCGCTTGGGGTTCCAAGTTGGAAATGGGACGAAATTTCTATGGACTTTATTGATGTCTTGCCCCGGACTAGGAAAGGCAATGATAGTATATGGGTGATTGTAGATCGCTTCACAAAGACTGCCCATTTCATCCGTGTTAAATCCAATAGAACAGCTTGGAGTTTGGCACAACTTTATTTCAGAGAGATTGTCAGACTACATGGAGTTCCCGGTAGCACTGTCAGTGACCGCGATCCGATATTTGCTAGCAAATTCTGGGAAGCTTTCCTAGAGGAGCTAGGGACCAAGCTGAATATGAGCACCGCTTATCATCCTCAGACAGATGGCCAAACTGAGAGGGTGAACTGCATATTAGAAGACTTGTTGCGAGCATGCATCCTAGATTTTGGTGGGTCATGGGAAGATCATTTGCACTAGATTGAATTTTCTTATAATAATAGCTACCAAGCAAGCTTGCAGATTTCGCCATTTGAAGCATTATATGGCAGGCCATGCAGATCTCCCGCATGTTAGTTGGAACCCGACAATCGATTAGTATTGGATCCCGACATGATTCGCGAAGCATCAGATAAAGTGGATTTTATTAAGAAGCGATTACTGGCTGCCCAAAGCCGACAGAAGAGCTATGCAGACGCTCGAAGAAGGGATTTAGAATTCTTTGTCGGTGATCTTGTATACTTGAAGGTTTCCCCACTGAGAGGTGTAATTCGATTTGGAAAGACTGGGAAGTTGGCACCGAGATTCATTGGTCCATTCCCTATTCTAGAAAGGATTGGAACTCTCGCTTATAGGGTGCAGTTGCCCGACTGGTTGCCAGGGGTCCACGGTGTATTTCTTGTGTCCTAACTCCGGAAGCATGTTCATGGTCCAAATTTAGTTGTGGAGGAAGCAGCACAACGAGATTTGGAGATTACCCCGGCCCTAGTAGTGAGAAGGGAGCCGGTGAAAATCGTTGGCAAGGAAACCCGAGTTCTGAGGAACAAGAGGATCCACCTAGTCAAGGTGCAGTGGAGCGGGGATCCTAGAAACTGTACGTGGGGGACTGAGGATAGCATCAAATAGGCATATCCCAGGTGCAGAATGGACATCTCCGAGTAACCCTTGTGCTAAGGTACATTTACAATACCTTGCATTTTCCGTTTTGTTTCCTACTTTACTATTGTTTCCTTTTCGGGGACGAAAAAGCTTTTAAGTGGGGGAGATTGTAACAACCCGGAAAATCCGAACCAATTTAAAATTTTTATTTTGGCTATTTCAGTAAATTTTGAATAGTTAAAATAATTTATTTTAAATAATAATGATTAAAAAAATTAATCAAAGTTAGAGCGAATATATTTATTTTCATTTCAAAAAGAATTGGAAATTGTTCGGTAGTTTGAAAAGTCAAACCTTAACTGACTGAATGTACCAGATTCAAAATTTAACGGATTTTAGTGTAACCAAAAATATCTAAATCTGTTTGAAATTATCTTTCCAACGAATCCGAAAAATCGAAATTTCATAGTGGAATCAAAAGTTATGGCCAGTTGAATATTCAGAATGGCCGCTATAGTACAATTTATAGCCCGTATAAAAGACCATTTTTCAACCGACCTCCGTTTTCGATGAAACCAGTTTTGTTGGATCCGGAATGTCAAATTATTGCTAAATTTAATTTTCCAAAATTTTTGGAATTAATATGTGAGCGTGACAAAAGAAAATGTGTTTTGTCAATTTTAGTCAAATTGAATCGACATGAAAATGACCATTTTTCAAACGATCTCGGAATTCGACGAAATTAATTTTTGTAGGATAGCATCGTCAAAATAAAGCCAGAAATAATTTTTCTGGAATTTTTTGAGTTCGTATGTGGCCCCGGTGAATTTAAATAAACGATTGAATTAATTTACTAAAGGATTTAAATTTTAAATTAAAGAATTCAGGCCACAGACAGTCGTTTGGGCTGACGAGACCTAGCCCACTGGATCCAGAACGGGGGCTATTAGGTGAGGTCAACTCCTTTTGGACTGAAATTGGATTTGTTTAGAACTTATGGTTTTTTTTGCAAAATTAACATTAAAATATTATAAAAACACAATTGTCTTCTTCAAAACCCTAATTTTTATTAGCAGAGCTGCCGTCCCCTATGACCAATGGCTGAAATTGCTTCCACCTTCTTCCATTAATCCCCCGTCATCCACTCAATAAATCACAATCTTCCTTTGGAGTTTTTGGTAGAGATTCCTTCACTTTACAATCCTGTACGGTCGGATCCCACCTATTTCACCACAGCTCGAGTTACAACCTCTAAACCCGACAGTTTAAAGCAGCCGCCCACCCCCCCATAGCTCGATCGAACTCCGCCATTTTGGCCCCCCTAGGCGCGCCGTTTCCACCTCTTCCACGTGTCAGACTCTGGTCGGCACTCTGTGCCTCCAGTCGCGAGTTAGAGCGAACCCTAGGTTCGAAGGAGAAGCAAAAAGGCACGGCCTTTGTCTGTGATTGCGGAAGAAGGTTGATTTCCCTTTTTATTTAATTTATTAATTTAATTTAAAAGTTAACAATCTTAATTAAAGCTTGTCTTATTCATACAAAGTCGAAATTTAAGATTTCAGATGCTGTGCGATCGTAGAGACAAGATCTACGCTACTGTCCTAACTAGGATCAATTCTAAGCTAAAAAAATTTGGACAAATTTGCAGATCCGAACAATTCAGATTCACACAACTGTGAGATTTCTAATTTATATAATTAAATCAATTTAATTATTTTTCTCATTATTTAAATAGTTGTATGTATGTTAATGGATCAGATCTGCGATGTTATGAAATTTTGAATTGTCGATCTGTTGATTTGTGATGTATTAATTTAGATCTGTTAGTTTAGTTATTTTGTTAATATAGATTTGTATGTGATGGATAAATTAGAATAAATCATTTTGTTTAATATCTTGTTGAATCATTTTTTGAATCACATATATTAAACAAATATGGAGTATTATGTTTGTTTATTGAATTGAATTAGAATTTTCAATTCAATAAAAATTTCACCTTTATTTATTGATTTGAATTAGAATTTTCCATTCAATAAAAACTTCACCTTTATTTATTGAATTGAATAAGGATTTTTTTTTCAATTCAATAAAAAAAATCACCTTTATCTATTGGATTGAATTAGAATTTTCAATTCAAAGAAAATTTCAACTTTGTTTTTTTCGTTGAATTGAATTAGAATTTTCAATTCAACATAAAAATATGACTTTGTTTGTTTCGTTGAATTGAATTAGAATTTTCAATTCAACTTAAAAATATCACTTTGTTTGTTTTGTTGAATTGAATTGGATTTTGCAAATTAGATAAAGATATCACTATTTGTTAATGTTGGATTTAATTAGAACTTACAATCCAATAAAAATATTGTTTTTTTTGTTGTTACAATTAAACTGCAACAAAATGGACATTTGGGTAAATAGGAAAATTAGTTAAACAAAAATACTTATTTTTGTTTATGGAATATATGACACCTAAAAATGAAAATTTGTGTAAACAGAGATATTGTTCATGTTTTTAATCAAAACATGAATTCAATAAAATATACAATTTTAATGTTAAGAATGTAAGTAGAAAAATTTGTTCATGTTTTTAATCAAAACATGAATTCAATAAAATATTCAATTTTAATGCTAAGTAAAAGAATGGATTAAAAAGTTACATTTTTATTTGCATTTTAGATGTAAATAAAAACATGAATTAAAAAGTTACATTTTTATTTGCATTTTAGATGTAAATAAAAACATGAATTAAAAAGTTACATTTTTATTTGCATTTTTGATGTAAATAAAAACATGAATTAAAAATTTACATTTTTATTTGCATTCTAGACGTAAATAAAAACATGAATTAAAAAGTTACATTTTTATTTGCATTTTAGATGTAAATAAAAGCTTAGATTAAAAAGTTACATTTTTATTTATAAATTATATGTAAATAAAAGATGGAAAAAAAGTTGCATTTTTATTTACATTTTAGTTATAATAAAAATGATAGAATCAAAAGTTTCATTTTTAATGTCATTTTAGTTGAAATAAAAAGAATAGTTTTAAAATGTTAAATTTTTATTGTCATTTTAGAGACAATAAAAAGAATAGTTTTAAAATTTTACATTTTTATTGTCATTTTAGAGACAATAAAAATAATAGATTTTAATGTTGCATTTTTATTGTCATTTTAGAGACAATAAAAATAATAGATTTTAATGTTGCATTTTTATTGTCATTTTAGAGACAATAAAAAGAATAGAATTAAATGTTACATTTTTATTGTCATTTTAGAGACAATAAAAAGAATAGCTTTAAAAGTTTCATTTTATTGGAATTTTATGTGAAATAAAAAGAATAAGATTTGATGTCCCATTTTTATTGACATTTTATAGGTAATAAAAAGAAAAGATTTAAATGTCACATTTTTATTGTCATTTTAGATGCAATAAAAATTGTAGAATTATAAAAATCATGTTTTATTGGTCATCTGGTTTCAACAAAAAGAGTGAACATTAAAAAAAAATTCAATGTAATTTAGTTCCATTGAAAAGAATTAGTCATTAAAACATGATTTGTTTCAAATTGTCACTTTATCATGTTAGTTAGGATTGTGAAAATCATAAGTAAAATCTCTAACATGAATATAGACTATATTTGGCTTGCATGTGATTGATTGAAAGTAGTTGAAATAGCCAAACGATTTGTATATATATATATATTTATTTATTTATATATAAATTAAAATTTAACGAATCGCACGCGGTAGTTCACGTTTTGAAATCGTAACTTTAAACGATTATACCAAGAGATCCAACCGTCGGATTTTCTAAAAACTGGAACCGTTAGGATAGCTTTGGAAGATCTTTCCGATAGCATAAACTTTATTAAAATCCAATGGTTAGATTTCAACATAAGTGTAAATTAAATTTTGGTAAAAACAGCGCCAGGGCCGCCCATCGACCCGAAGCGTTTTTAAATAAATTTGGCTATTTTTATATATATAAAAATAGTGATTAATCGTTATTAAATACCATTAACGGTATGAAATGGTTTTAAACTACATATATATGCGATGATCATTTGAAAAGGACGAGTTAAATCTCATTTCAAATGGTTATACGACGATCTAAATTGAAGATCTTAAAGACGACGATTGAAGACCAGCGATCTTCACATCGAAAGGATAATTACTGATGCCTGACATTAGCTAGCTACCAATAAAGGGTTAAAGTGGTAGTTGTACGGACGTACTTGTTGATTGTACGGATACGCGAGCACCTCACTTCCGTATTGGACATATGGGACGAGGAATAAGGTGACTCCAGTTTCGTTCAGACCCAGAATGGACTTGTAAATGGATGTGTGTCCGACATTGAATTTCACTCTGTGTAATTAAATTGATTTCTATTAATATAAATTTTTGGTGGCCGAGAATTTATTCTCTTGCTTAACATCCTTCTTTGAGACGTATGAGCTCAAAGGTTATATATTGGTAGTTATCGATCGCATGGTGTGAATTGTCAATGTGGCATGCCAAGATGCACTTGATCGAGACTTTTGTTAAAAAGAAGAGCCTTGTGGATGATGATCAAAGCATAGCCTATTTCGGCATAGCTTTGTGTATTACGTTACATCGCGAGCCTCACACCCCGGTAGAGTCAAAAACGGGACAAGGGAACGCAGGGGGTGCACACGTTTCTTTCTAGATTGAAGTGGTGTTTGGATTTTTACAAGGCCCGACATTTTTACTTATGTGGTTGATGGAATGAGGCACCTCGGATTTTTATTGGTCACCAATGGCCAATTTATAGGTCCAATAGGATCGACGAGCGTGTGTTTAGGAATTGCCAATCCACTAATGTTATTTGTGGACCGACCCTGCAGGATCCAAGGGTTGCCCATAGGTGTGATCCCGAGACATTGCTAGAGTGTCTCGAATCGGTAAGGAGATCGTTCCTAGCTTTGACTCTTAATGGAAACTCTATCCTCCGGTCTGCGTTGCATTGTGTGATGGGACATGAGTCTTATAATGGTTTCATTTTCTAAAAAGCATTGCGTTATTTTGACTTAAAATTTATAAAACTTATGCACATGCAATCCAATGGAGTAAAACCGTTCCGCGTTAGCGGCGTGGTCCAGTGATTTGCCATATTGTAAGTTAAGTAAGATTTCTCATACCAGTCCCATGACTGACTCGTAGTTTGTTTCACTTTGCATACTCGGGTGCCCTATTTCCCCACGGGCCGCCAAATGATAGGTTTTAGCTAGGGATATTTTATGGACTGGAGCTTGCTGATGAAGAGGATGAAGAATCTTTTCTTTTTATCTTTTTAATTACTTCTTGAGACATTGAGACAGCATTGAGTATTGATATATTTTGGGAGATTGAGACTTTATTTCTTTCCTTGTTTTAGACATTTGTTTTGCTAAGTATTTTTTGTTCTGCGTACTCTGATATCTGTGATGTTATGTTGTAATGACATTTCCATTTCCGCTGCAATGATTTATATGTTCTGCTATTATCTGAGATCTATTATTGTTTTAATTATGTTATGCTCCTATGATTATCCTTACTTTCGGACCATGGAAGTTTGGGTCGTCACATCGTGCCTTACGAGAGTTTCATTCTTTTAAAAGGATTTTTAAAATTTAAGCAAGTTGTTTGGAGTTTACTCACACTAGTCTCGTGACTGACCCAGAGTTTATTTTGTTTTGTTTCCCTGAAACTCTTGGGTGCCCAAATTTGTATGGCAAGTCAAGTAGTCTCGGTTCTTACGGATGCACTTAGAGGAGCTTGGAGCATGAGGCTTCACCGTTAGTTATCTATTATTTACTTTTCCGCTGTATCATATATAATGTACTTTACTGAATGGTATGTATATACAGTTACAGTTATGTATCTTAAAAGCTATTACATATATTATATTTTATTCCATTGCATTTGTGAGTCTCTAATGTTATTTCTATCTCCTCTATCTTATTTTCTCCTTTACAACTAAACATTTGTACTTTTGTGCAATTTGGGTTGGACGTGTGATGTATTGTTTATAAGTAGTTCTCCTTCTTCTATCCCCTTCTTTGTTATAGTTTATTTACAGTTATGTTTATCCCTATTTTATTTGCTTTTGTTTATTTTGAGTCTAGGTCTTATGAGTAGCCTAGACCATTTCCCTTTTTCTTTTAGCGCTGAGCCTAGGCATGAAAATAGCCTAGGCCTTTTAAATTGGAATAATGTTGGAATTGAGTAAAAAGGGACTTTTGGGAATATTGAAACTGATTAGGTATTGTAATCAGTTTCGTCTGTAAATTAGGGATAAACCTTAACATGTAATCGGAGAACATGTAAAATGGAATAGATTGAACTTAATTGAACATTAAATAACATGGGAATGGATTGTATAAAAAGATTACACTAATTAGAAATGTTAATGCAACCTAGGGTTATGACATGAGGTTATATTGGTCTTATTAATGAAATTAAATCATGTTAGGTTAAAATTGCTAAAATTAATAAGCTAGGATAGAGGGAGTTCGTTCCAAAAGCGTGTGGCTGATTGGAGAAGATAAGTGGCTCGTAGATTAGGTCCGTTTCGGCAACATGGGACTGATTAGGGAAGATAAGAGGCCTAATCACTTAATGAAATCCTTTAGGTCTGTTGCGCAGTGTGTGGCTGAAATAGGGAAGATAAGAGGCCTAATAAAATAAAGAATGAGGACCAAGTCTATAGGTGACTTGTGTTAATTGCATTTTTGGCTAGGAACTTTTAAAAGTCAGTATCCCTTTTGTAACGTCCCACATTTTTATCGGTTTGAATTTGAATATTTAAATCAGTTTAAATATTGAATTCGTAATATAAGAGGATTTATATATTAATTAAAACAAAGCTGAACGTATAAAAATATATATTAAATATAATCGAGCCCATAATATCACGATAGTTCGTAATTTAACGTTCTGAACTTCAACTGAGTGTACATGACCCATTATTAGTCGGATTCCTGCGAAACAATAAAAGTTGGAATCTGTTAAACTATATTTTTCTAACGGAAGTGGAAAATAGAGATTTCGTCGTATAGATAGCAAGATATGTCCAAATCAAATATTCAGAAAGTCGCTATAGAATCGTTTATCGACCGTAACGGTTTATTTGAAATAACTAGATATCGGATTCAAATTTGGACAGGGTTCCTTTGGGACATAGTGATAATTTAATTTTTAGAATTTTACTGTAATTTTTAATTAATTAAATACGCAAATTTTTGTTGGAGTATTGTGCACCCTATATCAATATCTCGGGGTTTCACAGAATGAGTTAATCTACCAATATTATTATATTTTTGGGATCGTGACACCTCGTTGAGCACGACTTTACTCTTACTTCTATCCGTACATAAGTGTAATTGTAGGAACTGTGGTAAACAAATCTTTGAACAATTAAAAATGATCAACGTTGACATGCGAATTGGAATGCACATGGCTGATGCCTATTTTCAGATCCAGAATGTTATCCTACGGAATGAAATGAATGCTGCACATGCCTAAGATCAAGCCTTCACCCTAACATTTCTTTTCGTATTTAATCTCAGCATGGCCAGTTGAGGTTTTCAGTACCTCACGTACAAATCAATTGAATATGAATCAAATCAGAATACCTTATACCCTAAGCTAATAAATAAAATCTATAAAATATACAATCACGTTAATACACAGTTGATTGAAGGGAGAGCATAAAACCCAAGAGAACGTGTAAGCATCCAAGCGTAAGGACCCATAGTTTATGATATGTAGATGATCTAGAACAGCTACCCTAGCATTTAGATTACAAACTTCACTGCAAAGGAATAGCAAAGCCTATTCTACATGATCCCATACCCTATTTTCTTCATCATTAAGCAACGAACCATACTCCTATCACCTACCCTATACCCTAATACTTCAGTGTTAAGGAATCCATACTTATAAATACCTAGTAATATCCGCAAGCCAAACGGAACAAAAGACTTCACCAAAATGCCGACAAATAAAATAAAGAAAGAAAACAAAATATGCATGACCTAGAAAGTCCACTGTTTCATGCGGGAAAGTTTGCACAGACGAGAGAGAGCCAGGTCCGTGTTCAACTGGAAGATGAAGTTGTTGGGCATGAATGGCTTGTTGTACTGTGAGAAATGGCGAGGCGCATGGGAAGCTCTAGAGGACATGGCCTGGAAAGTAGCAAGGAGAAGGAGCCTCGGTGATGGAGGTTGGCCTGGGTTCGGTAGAAGGAAGAAACTGTTCGAAGAGGTGAGAGAAGTGGTGATTGGTCGAATCGTTGGGTACCGGTGTCGAAGTAGGAATGTGAAAACATACATAAGGAGAAGTGTGTGAAAACAGGCGGTAGTACATGAGTATGTATGCGTGTGGTGTAACTTAAGGACGTGTGAAGAATACTGGAAGGAGTAGTGCATATATGTGGCGTGTGTTTTCAAATGAAGTGGAACTGTGTTTTGCGTGGAAACAATACAAAGGGGGGGAGTTGGGTTCGGTTATCAGGAGGTTGCGTTTTCACATTTAGGGAGAAGAGGCATGTGTGTATACATACGGGGTAGGTGAGCTTGGATTCGTTTTACAGTTGTATTGGGTTGTGACTGTACTGAAGCAATTAACATGCATGTTTCATTGAAGATAGTGACGGGTTCACCTGTAGGAGTTGCTGAATTAGAGGTGGGAGTGGAGATCTGACTCTGAGCGAAACTATCTGGTGAGGAGAAGCACTACTGTACTGGAAACCGAATCAACACCGACGTTGGCCGGGGTTTATGTAAGCATACTTGAGGGGTGTCGAGCCTGCAAAGGGGCGTTTGCATGGAATTTTCACTCGCAAATAACAGTTGCCGAGGCTTTCATGGGGGATAGTTCATTGGAACTTTGGAGGATAACATGTATTGTTAAGGTGATGGACTATGGTACCTTGAATGGAGCATGGGGGAGTCGGCATGGCGACGCATTGGTGTAAGCGGTTAGGGGTAGTCGGCCGGATACCACTAATCACGAAGGTGTGCTCTTGCGCGAGAAGAAGTACGGTTGGTACTGGGTTTTGCAGAGAATGGTGAGAGTTGCTCAAGTCTAAGAACAGGGAGGATGGCATTTTTGGCGTCATACTAGTGCATGTTTTTGTTAAGGGGGGTATGTACTGACTGGTGAGCGTGAGAACAGTAGTTGGAACGGGAGGCAAAGAAGTGTGTCGACTTAATGGCAGAATTGAACGTCGGTTTAATCGACTGATGCAAATCATTATTTAACGGTTAACACGCCTAGGTGAGTAAATTCACTAACTCTGGTCTTTTTATAATATTATAATCATTATTTAATATTGATAAATAATGATTAAATGATGTGTGATGGTTGTTTGGATGAATTGCTGATGAATTGGTTGAAATAATTATATTTGATAGTTTCATATATTGCGTTATCTGATATGATAGATAATCTGTTATTTATTGTGGTTTGTTGGGGATGGGGGATTACACTAGCTCTGAAATAACTGGTATGTAAATACCGTAAATTATATTTAATAGGAATGAAAATGAATGTGGGTTTCGAAAAAGGGAAAATCTATTTTGAAATGGTATAGGATAACTTGTTTTAATTACATTAAAACAAGTAGTTGATTTATAAATGATGTTTAGAAATTAAATGGAATAACTATTATTAAATAATTTGGAGATATAAAAATGAATTTATAAAGGAGGAATTGGGGAATCGTTTCAGAAAACGACGACATCATAGAACTAGATAACACCATTAGGAATTGGAACTAAAATTCAATGATGTTGAATGTATTAAAGTAATTTATTATAGCCTGATAGGATAGTAAATAATTGGTTTTAAACCAATAAATTATAATAGGATATAAAGACAATATTTAGTTATAAACTTGATATTGATTTAATAAGAACCTGACTTAGAAACAGAGTTTATCAAATGAAATGGGAATATGGCAGCGTATTGCAGTAGTTATAAAGGAGAATATAGCAACATATTGAATAGTTATAAAGGAGAATATAGCAACGTATTGAAATAGTTATAAAGGAGAATATAGCAGCGTATTGAAATAGTTATAAAAGGAAATATGGCAGCGTATTGAAATAGTTATAAAAGGGGAATATTGCAGCATATTGCATTAGTTATAAAGGGAAATAAAAGAAGAGTTTATAGAAATACGCGAAACTAGAAAGTTAGTCTTAAATAAAAGGGCCAGTGTTTGTGTGATGTTTGGTTATACATTTGAATGGATGTTTGTTTCTACTTCGATAGTTAAATAACCGACTATCGAAGTGTTTTGACCATCGTTGTCAATACGGAGAGACCGGTGGGATTTATCAGCCGAAAACCACTCTGTATAGGCATAAGTGCTGTGAATTATATTATGCTGAAGAAAATTGGCGACGGAGTTAAATGCAAGGGTCGTCCTATTCCAGAATAAAGCTTTCTGTTTGTCCAGTCCCAGGGCAACTTGTATGGACGAGTGTCTGACAGAGTATGCCTAACAAATCACGTATAGTTGATCTCTTAAAGGTATTACGTCTAGTGGCGGAGGAATTTGTTCCTCTTAGCTTTTTATACCCGTGATATGTTTGGGAATCGATTAGTGAATTGACGGGTTTGACGATGTGGCATTCAAAGTGAATAGTGATCAGATGTTCTGAAGATAGACGTAGCCTCTAGCCTCACAACCAGGAAGTAACAAAAGTTGGGCTAGGCAGCATGGCTAGTTGGGTCATCCCCAAGCAGGGTGTATTGTCACCGATCTAGAGAAAAATCATATTTGTTCTTCTTTTCGATTATGTATCTTCGGATGATGGTTGGATGGCCAACAACCGTGGGTGGCAATATATTCGCGGCACTCAAGCTAAAAGAGTGAGCGGTCATGTGTGGCCGGGTTGTAAGACGTTCTTGTTGAACCCAGGTGTATCCCCTCTAGAGTACACTGATCGGAAGGTGCTCCATACCTTATATGTTGGAATCCAATCTCCAATAAGAGCCCTAAGGTTTATGATTTTATACTATATATATGTGGAGCGTGAGATGCAAGCGTTCTGCTACTTGAATATTTAATTGAGTAGACATTATTATAATATCACTGGATTTTGATATCAAAGATATTTGGGTTATAGTAAGGTAAAAACCGTCCATGTTTATATGTGGGTTGGTCTTACTATTATCCTTTTGTTTCAAAAGGATTTTCAATGTTAAACAGTATGGTTGGAATTTACTCACACCAGTCCCATGACTGACCCAGAGTTTATTTTGTTTGTGTTTTCCCTAAACTCTTGGGTGCCCTAATTTATACGGGCAGACAAGTGTTTTAGGCCTTTACAGATACACTTGGAGGAGCTCAAAGCATGAAGCTTCACCACTAGTTATTTAGAGATTATTTCCGCTGTGATACGATGTATTGTACTCTAGTATGATATGTAAGTACAAATTCAGATTTTGTATTTCAAAGTTATGTTATAATATAATTTATTTATTCCGTTGTGAGTTTCGTATTTACTCTGATTCTGTTCAGTTGTGATCTTCTTCTTCTTCTTCTTCTTCTATTCTATTAGTTCTATCTTATCTTTCTCATCCTCTTAATTCTTTCCATTAATGATCTGAATTTTCGTGCACTTTGAGTTGAATGTGTAGGATATTAGTCAGCTCAAATTGGTATAGATTTTCGGGCCGTTACACCTTTTTATCATGGAAGTCTCATACTAGGTAAAGGCTAAGGCACGCTTTACTCTACTGGATAGTAAGTAGATCAAACGAGGTGGGTACAGGTGCGTTCCGGCGGGACGATGAGCGTGCATCGTGCTGATTGGAGAAGATAAGCCACTGTAACAGCTGTGATTAATGGATATGTTCTTCTACTTGATGGGTTCGGGATTGATAACCCTGAGTTTCATAGTTGACATAGGTTATCACATTATGGGTGTAAGAGTCGATCGACGGGTAGAAATTAGGTAAAGCCTAATTGTGATATCTTGGTAGTTGGTGCAACAATCTCGGATATGAATGAGAAGCATACCTTTATTCGTTTTTATCTTTACTGCTATTTCATATATGCTTTTATGTCTATTGGTCTTAGAATTATTCATCTATCTGAATGCTTCCTTAACTTATGCTCACGCTAGAAATTACTAGAACTCACTAGATGTATGTCTGATATGCTTTTTTTCTCCTTCTCTTTTCCTTCCCCCTCCAAGTTCGTAGACTGGAGGGTTTTAGCAGTGATTCTTGATTATTCGGTTCAGCTTGGATTCAAATACTTTCCATATTCATGTATTAGTTCACTTCTTATTTTCTGATCATTGTACTGATGTACGAAAGGGATGGTTTTACTTATGTACTCTGATACTTTCCATGGGACAGTCTGTTTGGTTTATGATGATGACTATCTGGTATTTTAAAAAGTAATAAGCATTGTGATTTGACTTGCTTATTTAAATAATGTTTTAAAATTTCCCTTGTGTTTTATATTTTTGTCTTGTGAATTTTAGTCTCTGTGTTGCTACTTTATACCTAAGTGCTTCATAAACCTTAACGCATCCTCATATAGGTGACGGTAAGGGGTGTTGGGAGTTTCAATTAGGAGAAACGGAAGGTTATGTGTTTCAATGAATGATGATCTAAGAAGGGAAGTTCTCAGAGAGTGTCATTGCTCTAAGTTAAAGACAATCCTGGAGGAACCAAGATGTACCAAGACATAAGGATAAGATACTTCTGGGAAGGCATAAAGAAAGATGTTGGCTTATGGGTGAATGTAATGTCCCGTATTTTCTGACCATTTATTTGAAATATTTTAATTATTTGAAACATTGATTTGTGTTTAAATAAAGAGATCTGGCCATTTTAATTTGAACATTTAAAATTATTTTAATAATATAATAATATTTTATTTTCTGGATATTGAGGAAATTGTTGAATTTGTGGTATAAGGTGAACGGGCGATTTAAAATGGTGTAAATATTGTTTATATTGAATTTATAAATATATTCGTTATTTAAAACGACGTCAGAACGTTTAATTTATAATTATATTATAAACGAACTAGAAATGGCCCAGTAGTTCATAAATTTCGTTCTGAACTTTAACTGAGTATACAGAATTCATTTTAAGTCGAAACTCTGTGAAACGAGAAACATTGGAATCGATTTGATTATATTTTTCATATGAAAGAGAAAAATCGAGATTTCATGTTATAATTTGTTAGTTGTGTCCAATTGAAAATTTGAAATAGTCATTATGGATTTCGTTAATAAAACGATAACGTTTATTTAATTAATTAAATAAGGATATATATATACATATATATTTTGATGTCGTTTAAACCAAATTTCTGGATATCGAGTTTTAATCCATCTTAGTCTTTGTTTTGAATATATTCAATAGTATAGGTTTTTTTTCAATTAAACTATTTTGAGATTTAAAATTTAAACCAAACCTAAAGTTATGAACAACATATACTAATGCAAAGCAAATTGCACAAAGCAATTCATGGTTGCAGTCCAGATCAGCTAAACGAAATAACATATGTTATACCGACAAAGCTACAGATCCTTTGTAGTATTAAAGAGTTTAAACTTTTAGTTCCAATTAGTGCAAATCAAAATTTAAAGGCATTCACGTCAATACAGTAAAAAAAACATATATTTATTGTCTGTACACTTACAAAACCGAATGTACAAAGGAGTCATTTTACAATTTGATTTCAGCATGTCTGTTTCTGTCAAGAAACAGTAAAACGAAATCTCCATATACAAAATCAATGAAAAAAAGAAAAAATTTACACATCAAACTTGTACTGGGATCTTTGTCTTGGCAAATCCATTTCCGTCCATTTCTTTCAATTCATGCTCCCATCTAACATGCCTAGACTGTGTAGCCGACCAAATGGTACATGCCTGCCATAAAATGAAATGATAAAAGGGAAGTGAATTCAACCGTACTTGAACAGCTAAAGGAAAGGATATTAACACATATATTATATCATCAAATCCAATACAAAACTCAGTAAATCTCATATACAGACCCGGTTCTGCCTCATCTATATTGTCAAAGTTCAGATCTTCAGGAATAAACAACTCAAGGGTTTACAATATGAACAGACAACTTGATCAAGACAATACGAACAAGAAGTTGTCATATACAATATGAATTGACAATACACTTAGCTAGATCCTAATCTACAGGGGAAAACAATTCGTTTTTGTATATTTTGATCAGAAATTTTACATGGAGAACCAACATAGATCTGCATTCATTGTCCTGTAAACATCATACATCCATCACAAAACCACACCATTTCCATCAACGTACCACAATACCATAGTATAGATGAAACGAAAAGTAAACCCCTAAGATCTAAGAACAGCTAAACTATAAACTATGATTCTACAACTCAGGTTTTGACATCGATTTTATCTAGTCCATCTACTAGTATAACTACACGGTGATCAAACCACAAACCCAAACCAACTCAGTTTCGAAGAAAAATTCCAAAACCATAGAAAATCAAAACAGAAAAAATAAAACATGAAAATACTTGTCTGTTGGCATCGGGTTCGGTCAGTCTTCACCTCGAAACCGTGGTCTCATCTTCGGGGGTCACAGTGGATGGCGGAGCAACCAAAGCAGAGGGCGAAGTGGGTACCGAGACAGGGACGGTTGTACGTTAGCTAGAGAAAGGGATGGAAGAGGAGGGGTTTTTCTTGGATGGAGGGTTTCGGTTTTCTCTGGTTTTGGAATGGCGGCGGAAGATTTAGGAAATGGGACTGAAGGGTTTGAGATACAAGGGGAGCCGACAGTTTTGTTTAAGGAAGTGGATGCGGGTCGGGTTGGTTAGTGATGGGCTGAACGTTTATGGTATGGCCCAATTTATTTTATTTCAAAGTTTTCTTAGTTAAGGTTTATAAATTTCAAATTTTAATTTAAAATGCATAGGAATCAGAATTCGACGAAACGAAAAACGTCGGGACCGTGAAGATGAGTTCTACGCAATGGACAGGGACTGAGCAGGGCAGACAGCGGCAGGATTTCTCGGTTAAAGTAACAGCCATTTAATTCAACTAAAAACGAGCTGATTTATCGACAAATCAAATTCAAGGTGAGTTAAACTCACTCAGTTATTTCCCGCTTATATTTTATAAGTTGGGTTTCTAATTTTTGTGTGCTACGATTGCTAGTGATTGACTGATCGCTGTTATATATATTCAGTTATTGTTTGAACTAATGAGATTAAACGTCATTTAATTTCAATGAAACCCAAATCGTTATTTTTATCAATTGGTTCCAATTGAGGTAAGTTACCTTATTGGTCACGTTTGTGAGATAAACGTGTTTTAATAAATGAATTGGTTGATTGATTGTTGTGTTTGATATTGAATTATCGCTGTAGACTGTTGTGAGACCAGTATTGAACTATTTGATTAGATGGTTGAATATTGACCTGAAATTCACCATTTGTTGGTTTAAACCAATGGGTATAATCGGTTGAGTGATTGGCAGTACATGGCCTATGAATTAACCGTTTATAAATATCGATTTACTGTCAGGTAAATCGACGAGATAAAGTAATAAAATTTATTTTATAACTGAAAATGGATTTTTAAATGGATTATTTGAATTAAAGTTTGTAAAAGCAAATAAATATTTATTATTTATTAATTGAGTTTATATTTGGATTTTAAATGATTTTATAAAGGAAAGTGATAAATAAAGGGTTATATAGAACCATGTTTTATAAACGAAATTTATAAAAAGAATTGAGGTATAAAGGATTTACAAATGTTACTTAAATAAGGGAATTTATGAAATAAGACTATTAAGAGAAAGGCTAAAAGGTGGTGTGGTATGAAATAGGATTTTGACAAAATCCAAGTGATGAGAAGTATCGTTTAGAAAGGTAAAAGAGAAATGTGATGGTTTATAAAATAATTTTCTTAATCAATGGATTAAGAACTTATGGTTATATTCAAAAAGGAGGATTCAAAAGATAATAAGTTTTTATCAACAAAAGAGCTAAGGGAAGTGTATTTGAGATTAGAATAAATATCTGGTTGGAGTTACAATTGATGTTATCTAAAGGTAAGACCGTTGTTGATCAAGGTCTGAGAGGTAAATAAATACCCCAACTTGAACAACCTCGGGATTATCTAAGGATAATATTAGTTGTAATGTGAAAGGAGAGGAAGAATTTATTTTCCATATGGGAAATAATAACGAGATAAAAATAAAAAGGGTCGAGAATATATAAATGAGTTTTTCCCAAGTAAAGGAAGTGAAAAGAATTTAGCATTTTTATATAAAGGACCAAGGTGAAATAAATGAAAAAGAAATGATGGGAAGTTAAAACGATATTACTGAGATTTAAGGAAATTGAACGTTACGTTTTGCGAATGGTATACTAAAGTATAATAGGTGGTTATTATATTCTAGTGATAAATTAAAGAAGACTTCATATCGTTGTTTTACTTGGAATGAGATGAGTCGTTTTTTCCAAGATGCTTAATGGGAAATAAATAGTAACTGGGTTTGAAACGATGGTTGAATTGAGAATTGAATATCATATTTTCTCAAATATGAAAATGAAATGGGTGAAATAAGAACCCTACCTCAAATTAGTTATATTTGAAATGTTAAGGGTTAGAAATAAACTATCGTTAATCGTTTTGAATTAAAGAGGCCATGTAGTGTTGTACTGAACTGGTAAACTCATGTCATTCACACAATTATTTATTTGATAGTTAAATCACCGACTATCAAACCTTACCCATACGATCGTTGGTACGGAAAGACCGGGGACGAATATATATTCGAAAACCATTCCAACCATCGAATACGTGAAAGAAGATTATTGAAGATGGAGCAATGGAAGACCGTTGACCTTCATAAGCGGAAGAACTACTGATTGGATTTCTCTGGTTTAACGGCCGGAGATATTTCAACAGTGATTCTGTCGTGGTTGGAATCTACGGATTGCAAGGACTTCTCGCTACTGATCTGTAGGGTGATTCCTAGGATGCAGTAGGAAAGTGCCTTCGGTTCATCCTGTTCCTGGGTGACTTGTATGGACGAGTGTCTGACAGAGTATTTCCAAAGGAAATTACGTACGTTGATTTCTTCAAACGTACCATAGTTGATGGCAGAGAAATGGTTTTCTCTAGCCAAATAACTAGAGTATTTTTCTAGACATCAATTAGTGATATCCAGAGGATTTGACGTCGTGGCATTCAAAGTGAATGGTGGCCAGGTGCTGCAAAGGAATTCTGGCCTCAAGCCTCATCAACCGGGAGATGACAAAAATCGGGCAGGCAGCATGGCTATGTGGGTCGCTCCCATTAGGGTGTATAATCACCTATCTAGAGAAATTCCTTTTGTTTCTTATTCTATCGATTCTGCCCATTCGGGAACGGTGGTTTGATTCCAACCGTTGGTGATATACATTCGATACACTCAAGCGAAATGAGTGGTCGGTCATGTGTGGGCCGGGTTGCAAGACGTTCTTGTTGAACCCAGGTGTATTCGCCTCTAGAGATACATCATCGGAAGGTGGTCCCATACCTTGTCAAGGTTGGAATCCAATTTCCAATAAGCGCCTGCGGTTTTGGTTTGTATATTATATATGTGGAGCGTGAGATGCAAGCATTCCACTAGATTGTTATTTACTTGTATTTAGACACTAGTATAATATCTGAAAAGATATTGATTTCGAAAACTGTTTTGGGTTATCGTAAGGTAAAAACCTTCCGTGTTTATGTGTGGATTCGGTCTTACGATTATCTTTTTCTTTTGAAAAGATTTCGAACTTTAAAATCTTGATTGGATGATTTACCCTTAAGACTGTGCGAGTTTATCTCACTCTGGTTCACCAGACTGACCCGGTGTTTTGTAAATGCTCGGGTTAGCCCGGGTTTGCAGGTTCAGGTTATTTAACAATACGAAAGGCGTGCTGGAGAAGTTTAGACATATCGAGTGTTATTCTGCTGTGTTATTTATAAGGGCAGATTATTATAACTGTCCAGATGTGTTCTTGTACTCTGATGATTGTAAGTTTTATTTAAAGCTTTCAATAAAGATTTATTTCTATATTATATTTTGTTCCGCTGCGATGTGAGATTCTGTGTTGTGTTCTTCTTCTTCTATTCTAACTTTCTTTCTTTCTTATCTCATCCTCTAATTTCTTTCTAATAACTATCCAGTATTCTCGGTGCTTGGAGGATCGACATAAGTCATGGTAAGGGTATTTATGTCGATTTTCGGGACCGAAAACCCCTGGGTCGTTACAGTGGTATCATAGCTATTGGTTTAGTGATAACCTTGGCTTTATGGCGTAACTCGATAGAGATGGGGTTAGTAACACCCTAGATTGAGTTTGAGTGTGTATATATATATAAGAGCGTATTTGTAAATTTTATATACAAATGTTTTGTATTGTGTTGTGGATCGGTTCAAGTGTTGAAAAGCGTTGAACTGATAAGGGGCACAATATTGTTTTGTAAAGAGGGTAAATGAAATAATTTTACCCAAAATATATTTTTTTATAGTAAAGAAATGATTTTTATTAAATTATATAGACATTGGTTGGTGTGGAATTCGGAATTTGGTTAAAATTTTTAATTAGAACTTAACTGGGTTAAGTGAAATCGAATTAATCATTAATAATTATATTGGAGTTAAATTAAAGAATAATGTTATAATTAAATAAATTTGACTTGAATTTGGGAATCTAATGAACAATAATAGAAATCAAATCAAATATAAATCGGTTGGTGTTCTAATATATTGAATTAAATAGTAAAATTGAATGTGGATTCAGTAGATTTGATTGAGTTGTTGTGCCCTAGTTGTTGATTTATTGTTGACTGATTGATTGAATATAATTCATAATGGTTTAAAAAGGAGTTAAACAACTGAAAACCAGAAAAATGAAGTGTTATTCAAATATTTCATATCTGTGATGAATTGAGTCAAGTACAGGGACCGGAGAACGATGAAGACTGAGTTTGAGGGTGTAGGTTGCACGTAAATTGAGTAGTAGGCTCAATAGCGCTCGAAAGGGTACGCCTACGCGAAAATAAAAATTTTGGGTTTTAATTTTTGTTTTTCGATAATTTTTGAAAATTTTGTTTTACTAAAATAAATTGGTTTTACTTTGAAAATAAAATATATTTTTAAAGTAAATGGGATTGCAATATTTTTCTTACCTTAGCAATTTCGAGGACGAAATTATTTTAAGGGGGGAAGAATGTAATGTCCCGTATTTTCTGACCATTTATTTGAAATATTTTATTTATTTAAAACATTGATTTGTGTTTAAATAAAGAGATCTGGCTATTTTAATTTGAACATTTAAATTTATTTTAATAATATAATAATATTTTATTTTCGGGATATTGAGGAAATTGTTGAATTTGCGGTATAAGGTGAACGGGAGATTTAAAATGGTGTAAATATTGTTTATATTGAATTTATAAATATATTCGTTATTTAAAACGACGTTAGAACGTTTAATTTATAATTATATTATAAACGAACTAGAAATGGCGTGGTAGTTCGTAAATTTCGTTCTGAACTTTAACTGAGTATACAGAATTCGTTTTAAGTCGAAATTCTGTGAAACGAGAAACGTTGGAATCGATTTGATTATATTTTTCATATGAAAGAGAAAAATCGAGATTTCGTGTTATAATTTGTTAGTTATGTCCAATTGAAAATTTGAAATAGTTGTTATGGATTTCGTTAATAAAACGATAATGTTTATTTAATTAATTAAATAAGGATATATATATATATATATATATATATATATATATTTTGATGTCGTTTAAACCAAATTTCTGGATATCGAGTTTTAATCCATCTTAGTCTTTGTTTTGAATATATACAATAGTATCATTTTTTTTCAATTAAACTGTTTTGAGATTTATAATTTAAACCAAACCTAAAGTTATGAACAACATATACTAATGCAATGCAAATTGCACAAAGCAATTCATGGTTGAAGTCCAGATCAGCTAAAGGAAAAAACATATGTTATACCAACAAAGCTACAGATCCTAAAGAGTTTAAACTTTCAGTTCCAACTAATGCAAATCAAAATTTAAAGGCATTCACGTCAGTACAGTAAAACAAAACATATATTTATTGTTTGTACACTTGCAAAACCGAATGTACAAAGGAGTCATTTTACAATTTGATTTCAGCATGTCTGTTTTTGTCAAGAAACAGTAAAACGAAATCTCCATATACAAAATCAATGAAAAAAAGAAAATTTTTACACATCAAACTTGTACCGGGATCTTTGTCTTGGCAAATCCATTTCCATCCATTTCTTTCAATTCATGCTCCCATCTAACATGCCTAGACTGTGTAGCCGACCAAATGGTACATGCCTGCCATAAAATGAAATGATAAAAGGGAAGTGAATTCAACCGTACTTGAACAGCTAAAGGAAAGGATATTAAAACATATATTATATCATCAAATCCAATACA
Organism: Allium sativum; assembly: GCA_030737875.1. NCBI lineage: Eukaryota > Viridiplantae > Streptophyta > Magnoliopsida > Asparagales > Amaryllidaceae > Allium > Allium sativum. Next base: position 458,334,641 of record CM060918.1, read on the forward strand.
AAACTCAGTAAATTTCATATACAGACCCGGTTCTGCCTCATCTATATTGTCAAAGTTCAGATCTTCAGGAATAAACTCAAGGGTTTACAATATGAACAGAGAACTTGATCAAGACAATACGAACAAGAAGTTGTCATATACAATATGAATTGACAATACACTTAGCTAGATCCTAATCTACAGGGGAAAACAATTCGTTTTTGTATATTTTGATCAGAAATTTCACATGGAGAACCAACACAGATCTGCATTCATTGTCCTGTAAACATCATACATCCATCACAAAACCGCACCATTTCCATCAACATTTCCATCAACGTACCACAATACCACAGTATAGCTGAAACGAAAAGTAAACCCCTAAGATCTAAGAACAGCCAAACTGTAACCTATGATTCTACAACTCAGGTTTTGACATCGATTTTATCTAGCCCATCTACTAGTATAAATACACGGTGATCAAACCAGAAACCCAAACCAACTCAGTTTCGAAGAAAAATTCCGAAACCATAGAAAATCAAAAAAGAAAAATTAAAACTGAAATTAAAACACGAAAATACTTATCTGTTGGCATCGGGTTCGGTCAGTCTTCACCTCGAATCTGCGGTCTCATCTTCGGGGGTCACGGCGGATGGCGGAGCAACCAAAGTAGAGGGCGAAGTGGGGACCGAGACAGGGACGGTTGTACGTTAGCTAGAGAAAGGGATGGAAGAGGAGGGGTTTTTCGTGGATGGAGGGTTTCGGTTTTCTCTGGTTTTGGAATGGCGGCGGAGGATTTAGGAAATGGGACTGAAGGGTTTGAGATACAAGGGGAGCCGACAGTTTTGTTTAAGGAAGTGGATATGGGTCGGGTTGGTTAGTGATGGGCTGAACGTTTATGGTATGGCCCAATTTATTTTATTTTAAAGTTTTCCTAGTTAAGGTTTATAAATTTCAAATTTTAATTTAAAATGCATACGAAATCAGAATTCGACGAAACAAAAAACGTCGGGACCGTGAAGATGAGTTTTACGCAATGGACAGGGACTGAGCAGGGCAGACAGCAGCTGGATTTCTCGGTTAAAGTAACCACCGTTTAATTCGACTAAAAACGAGCTGATTTATCGACAAATCAAATTCAAGGTGAGTTAAACTCACTCAGTTATTTCCCACTTATATTTTATAAGTTGGGTTTCTAATTTATGTGTGCTAGGATTGCTAGTGATTGACTGATCGCTGATATATATATTCAGTTATTGTTTGAACTAATGAGATTAAACGTCATTTAATTTCAATGAAACCCAAATCGTTATTTTTATCGATTGGTTCCAATTGAGGTAAGTTACCTTATTGGTCACGTTTGTGAGATAAACGTGTTTTAGTAAATGAATTGGTTGATTGATTGTTGTGTTTGATATTGAATTATCGCTGTAGACTGTTGTGAGACCAGTATTGAACTGTTTGATTAGATGGTTGAATATTGACCTGAAATTCACCATTTGTTGGTTTAAACCAATGGGTATTATCGGTTGAGTGATAGGCAGTACATGGCCTATGAATTAACCGTTTATAAATATCGATTTACCATCAGGTAAATCGACGAGATAAAGTTATAAAATTTATTTTATAACTGAAAATGGATTTTTAAATGGATTATTTGAATTAAAGTTTGTAAAAGCAAATAAATATTTATTATTTATTAATTGAGTTTATATTCGGATTTTAAATGATTTTATAAAGGAAAGTGATAAATAAAGGGTTATATAGAACCATGTTTTATAAACGAAATTTATAAAAAGATTGAGGTATAAAGGATTTACAAATGTTACTTAAATAAGGGAATTAAGGGAATTTATGAAATAAGACTATTAAGAGAAAGGCTAAAAGGTGGTGTGGTAAGAAATAGGATTTTGACAAAATCCAAGTGATGAGAAGTATCGTTTAGAAAGGTAAAAGAGAAATGTGATGGTTTATAAAATAATTTTCTTAATCAATGGATTAAGAACTTATGGTTATATTCGAAAAGGAGGATTCAAAAGATAATAAGTTTTTATCAACAAAAGAGCTAAGGGAAGTGTATTTGAGATTAGAATAAATATCTGGTTATAGTTACAACTGATGTTATCTAAAGGTAAGACCGTTGTTGATCAAGGTCTGAGAGGTAAATAAATACCCCAACTTGAACGACCTCGGGATTATCTAAGGATGATATTAGTTGTAATGTGAAAGGAGAGGAATAATTTATTTTCCATATGGGAAATAATAACGAGATAAAAATAAAAAGGGTCGAGAATATATAAATGAGTTTTTCATAAGTAAAGGAAGTGAAAAGAATTTAGCATTTATATATAAAGGACCAAGGTGAAATAAATGAAAAAGAAATGATGGGAAGTTAAAACGATATTACTGAGATTTAAGGAAATTGAACGTTACGTTTTGCGAATGGTATACTAAAGTATAATAGGTGGTTATTATATTCTAGTGATAAAGTAAAGAAGACTTCATATCGTTGTTTTACTTGGAATGAGATGAGTGGTTTTTTCCAAGATGGTTAATGGGAAATAAATAGTAACTGGGTTTGAAATGATGGTTGAATTAAGAATTGAATATCATATTTTCTCAAATATGAAAATGAAATGGGTGAAATAAGAACCTACCTCAAATAAGTTATATTTGAAATGTTAAGGGATAGAAATTAACTATCGTTAATCGTTTTGAATTAAAGAGGCCATGTAGTGTTGTACTGAACTGGTAAACTCATGTCATTCACACAATTATTTATTTGATAGTTAAATCACCGACTATCAAACCTTACCCATACGATCGTTGGTACGGAAAGGCCGAGGACGAATATATATTCGAAAACCATTCCGACCAGCGAATACATGAAAGAATATTATTGAAGATGGAGCAATGGAAGACCGTTGATCTTCAGAAGCGGAAGAACTACTGATTGGATTTCTCTAGTTTAGCGTCCAGAGATATTTCAACAGTGATTCTGTCGTGGTTGGAATCTACGGATTGCAAGGACTTCTCGCTATTGAACTATAGGGTGATTTCTAGGATGCAGTAGGAAAGTATCTTTGGTTCATCATGTTCCTGGGTGACTTGTATGGACGAGTGTCTGACAGAGTATTTCCAAAGGAAATTACATACGTTGATTTCTTCAAACGTACCATAGTTGATGGCGGAGAAATGGTTTTCTCTAGCCAAATAACTAGAGTATTTTTGTGGTCGTCAATTAGTGATATCCAGAGGATTTGATGTTGTGGCATTCAAAGTGAATGGTGGCCAGGTGCTGTAAAGGAGTTCTGGCCTCAAGCCTCATCAACCGGGAGATGACCAAAATCGGGCAGGCGGCATGGCTATGTTGGTCGCTCCCATTAGGGTGTTTAATCACCTATCTGGAGAAATTCCTTTTGTTTCTTATTCTATCGATTCTGCCCATTCGGGAACGGTGGTTTGAGTCCAACCGTTGGTGATATACATTCGATACACCCAAGCGAAATGAGTGGTCGGTCATGTGTGGGCCGGGTTGCAAGACGTTATTGTTGAACACATGTGTATTCGCCTTTAGAGATACATCATCGGAAGGTGGTCCCATACCTTGTCAAGGTTGGAATCCAATTTCCAATAAGCGCCTGCGGTTTTAGTTTGTATATTATATATGTGGAGCGTGAGATGCAAGCATTCCACTAGATTGTTATTTACTTGTATTTAGACACTAGTATAATACCAGAAAAGATATTGATTTCGAAAACTGTTTTGGGTTATCGTAAGGTAAAAACCGTCCGTGTTTATGTGTGGATTCGGTCTTACGATTATCTTTTTCTTTTGAAAAGATTTCAAACTTTAAAATCTTGATTGGATGATTTACCCTTAAGACTGTGCGAGTTTATCTCACTCTGGTTCACTAGACTGACCCGGTGTTTTGTAAATGCTCGGGTTAGCCCGGGTTTGCAGGTTCAGGTTATTTAACAATACGAAAGGCGTGCTGGAGAAGTTCAGACATATCGAGTGTTATTCTGTTGTGTTATTTATAAGAGTAGATTATTATAACTGTCCAGATGTGTTCATGTACTCTGATGATTGTTAGTTTTATTTAAAGCTTTCAATAAAGATTTATTTCTATATTATATTTTGTTCCGCTGCGATGTGTGACTCTGTGTTGTGTTCTTCTTCTTCTTCTATTCTAACTTTCTTTCTTTCTTATATCATCCTCTAATTTCTTTCTAATAACTATCCAGTATTCTCGGTGCTTGGAGGATCGGCATAAGTCATGGTAAGGGTATTTATGTCGATTTTCGGGACCGAAAACCCCTGGGTCGTTACAGTGAAGCAGCGTACGAATTGCCAGCAGGTGATAGCCGAACATCAAAAGTCTAGCGATTTGTTAGAACCATTAGATATTCCAGCTTGAAAATGGAATTTGATATACATGGATTTCATTAACGATCTGCCAAGATCAAGAAGAGGGAATGAAAGCATTTAGGTTATCATGGATAAACTAACCAAAATTTCCCATTTTATTCCAATGAGCCTGTTAGGACAACACCTGTTTTGGCTAATTTATTCATGAAGAATATAATGAGACTTCATGATTTCCTAGTATTATTCTAAGTGATGGGGATTCATTGTTTACGAGTGAGTCTTTCCAAAAGTTTGTAGAAGACAATGGGACAAAGCTCAAGATGAGTACAACTTATCGCCCACAAACGGATGGGAAAGCCGAAAAGGTGAATAAGGTAGTGGAATATTTGTTGAGGGATTGAGTTTTGGACTTTGGTGGTTCTTGTAAGGACCATTTGTACTTAGCGGAATTTTCCTATAATAATAACTTTCATGCTACTACAAGGATGGGACGTTTCGAAGCTTTATATGAAAGACCGTGTAAATCGCCATCATCTTGGCATGATCCAGGCAACAGGCTATTCCTTGGTCTAGAATTAGTGGGAAAAACTACATAGGACATTGATATCATTTGGGGATAGATGAAGGAAGCTCAATCCAGATAGAAGAGTTATGCAGATAAAAGGTGCAAGAATTTTTAATTCTATGTTGGAGAAAGGTTTTCACCAAGTTGTCACAATGAAAGGCGTGTTTCGTTTTGAAATAGCAGGGAACCAAACTTGACTATCGGTAGTGGAAAGGATTGGAAGGCTTTCATATCGGGTTGAGCTACCAGATAAACTAGAGGAAGTCCATAATGTTTTAGTGTATCATACTAGTGAAAGTATGTACATGACCCTGATGCTACCATTGATCTGAATGCATTGGAAGAGTTGATAGTAGAACCTGACCTGACTGTCATGAGGCAACAAGTTCGAGCTGTAGATAGAGACGAAAGAAAATTAAGAACCAAAACAGTCAAACTAGTGAAAGTTCAATGGAGTGGGGACTGTACTCAAGATATGGAAATAGAATTAGAGGAGCTTTTCTAGGTTTTCTTCCACTACGGTCTATATATTTTTTATAGACAAGTAACTAATGGGTTGTGCTAGTATGTTCTTGCGATAGCATTGCTTGTTTGGTTGCTATAATTGTTTAACTTGTTTTGTCCTTGACTGAACTTTGAGGATTAAATTCTTTTGAGGAGGGGAGGATGTAATACCCCTAAATTAGATAACATTATTCCTGAATTTAATGGGTTAAATTAAACGGGAATAATGCTGGAAAGGATGGAGTGACATTTGTGTTTAATAAATTAACCGGTAGGTTAGCCTTAGAAACAAATCCGTTAAAATGTGCATGATAATTAAGGAAACACATACGAGAGGATCAAAGTGGTAAAATTTTGACTATATCTCATACTCCACCACCTATGTTTCACTTCCATTCATTCTCTAAAAATCTAAAGAGAGGTGGGTGGACATTAAACCTAGGAAAGAAGAGGAAGAAAGTAAAGAGAGGATTTTTAAGCCTGGAAACAACATCAACATATCTTACAACCTCTCTTAATCTTATTGAATAATAATCTTACCCTTATGTTTCAGTTTAGGGTTATATCCGAAAGTATTGTGTGAATTCATAATGGATTTTTATGATAGAAATGATGTTATTTAGTGGTTAATCAGTAGCTATGGTTGGCATGATTATGTGGTTAATATACAAGAAAATGGATAGGTTTTAGATTAAAACCTATAGTTCGAAATGTCCAAATGCCATGGAATTTTGGTATGATGTTTGTCATTTGATTTTGGAGATAAGCTTCGTATTTCATAATTTTCCATGATTGTATGAATTAGTTATGATTTTTCTCTGTTTGAGTTGCTTAGGAAAAGTTTATATGTTAATTAAAATGCTTTTAAAACCGTATAAATATTTTATGCATGACAGGAAAAGCTTATATGTTAATTAAAATGCTTTTATCCGTATAAATATTTTATACATGACCGGTACAAAAGTACTATATAAATATTTTATGCATGACCGGTACAAAAGTAATGTAAAAAGACAGTATATGGACAATATTTATATTTACAAGCCAATAAGAATTTGACATATATGTTAGAATGAGCATAAAGCATTACTTTATAAGTAAATAAGTGAGTTTTACCCGTACTTACTATCAGTGTAATTGCCTTATCAGGAAGCAACGTTCCGACACTGTCTAAAGCCACCTTTCGATAGAGTTGAATTCTTGAAATATCACAAGTACGGTATAGGAAATATTCAGGCTTCCACCTCTTACTTGTAGGATATGGCTTGATTATGTTACTTATATATTTTGAAAGTAACTACTCCGCACGAGGTTTTCTCCCTCACACTTTCGGCAGGGACCAAGGGGTGTCTTTTATAAGAAAGAACTACTTTGTATAAATAACTTTACACCTTTCAGGGGAACCCAAAGGAAGTCTTATATGATGGATGTTAGATCTTAATTGATTGCATGGATCCGGAAGGGGCACTTATCGGGGGAACCATATGGTGTTGGAAGGGTTGCCTTCATATTAAATGACAGATTGTCTTATAAAGTTGGAAAAGGTTGCCTTTCAAAGATAATTGATTGTCAAATTTGATAGCACATCATTAAAAGTTACATATGTTATTTGATAAGTAGCCATGGACACAACATTTGCATCTATGTGAACATGGGAGAACCAATTAACTTAAATGATAAAGGGAAAGACTTTTGGTCCCGTTGTTAGCGGGGGTGATCCTATGAAGCATAGAAGGGGGGTCGAAAGAGGAAGTGGTTTTGTTGCCTAGCAAAGGGTTACCTTGAGTTGCGCGGTACATATACCAAAAAAGGAAGAAATAAACTGGGATTACCAGTTTTGTATCTGGGCCTATTGCTTCGTGCGGTATGGGAGATGCTTCGGTTCCGTTGTTAGTGAAGGGTTATCTTATGACACATGGAAGGAAACCGAAATAAAGAATCAAAAGATGGGGAATAATTAGAAACTGTTAAGGTGGGAAACCAAGAATAATGGAGATGGAGAATTCATTGTGTGTTGCATATTACACATTTATTTTACTACTTATATATTGTGGTTCTCGTACTAACCATTGAAGTGCAGGAGCACAGGGTTGGTTCCGGCTATAACTTGATATTCATGAGGGGTTTAGCTATGCGACATGGTCCCGCTAGATAATTTTCTGTCGGATACAAAGGATTATCATTCACACCAGTCCTTTGACTAACCCAAAGTTTTTACTTTCTCCTTTAACTCTCGAGTGCTCATTTGAGTATGCTGAGGGTTAAGTTTTTTCAGGTATCTTCTTTGAATAAGTTTCTGGAGACTAGCAGGAGGCTATAGTTATTTAAGAGTTCTGCCGCTCTTTTCTGTCTTTTCTTGTATGTGTCGACAAAGTTGTAAATGCTTATATATTTAAACTCTGATTGACCGAGGAGGCATCATCAAATGTTGCTCTCGGCATTTATTTTGTAACAACCTATATTTTCTCTGAAAGGGTTATGTGAAAGGGTTGTATGCATGAAATGATTGTTAATAAATGTTTTGTATAGTTTTGTATACTCCTGTGTTTTCTTATGTTATGGTTTATTAACGTCTGGTTTTCTATCATCGAAAGCCGACACTAGACATGACTGCAACATCAATAAGGTTGTGCTTTCGATCTTGGTAAATGGGGTGCTACACACCCTATTTTCTTTTACGTTGATTTAAAAATGTTCATCATTGAGACCAAAAAATAAGTGGCTTATCTTAAAATCAAATTTTAATATATGTTTGTTGTTTTCTGCTTATGTTCCCTTTTTTAAGGCCAATAGTGCATTTGTTTACAGTTAATTACAGCCTAAAAATTTAACAAATCCAAAGTAAAATTTATTCACCATAATACATTTTTATTTTTATTTTTATTTTTGAACTAGCCATTAAGCTATAGATTGACGATAAACTACCATCGAAATTGATGGAATGTCATGTTTAAAGCACTAAACAAAAATTGACAACCCTAGCACATTACTTTATGTGACAATAAATTCTCATTTCATTAAAGATGCCCTCCAGCTTAAAATATTGTGGTTCCATCAATTTTAGTATTAAAAATAATGAAAGTGGATTGCGGTGAAATTTTAATACAAAAAGGAAATTATGATGTCTAGCAATGTAATTTTGCCTTTTCTTTTCCATGTCCAGACGTTATTATTGAATTTTATGTCTGTTGTATTGCTTAGTGATTTGGGCTTTGTTTCTAAACACAGTAAGATCCGTTTAAATTTGCATTCAAATAGATATATCCAAATACATAAATAGATGAAATGAATATATATATATATATATATATATATATATATATATATATATATATATATATATATATGGGGGAGAGACATCCATTGTTTAATGCTTCAAAAAAGGGACGGTGAGTCGGCAAGGGCATCCTCCTCTGGATAAGTGCATCACGTACTAATCAAGTGATACGAGCGGTGCACATACGTGGACTTAAAACTCCACCTTTTGGTCGCTTTTTACCACATTTTTCAGTAGTCAAAAAGGCCCACTGCACGAGTGCACGTCCAGGATGTGAACCACGCCATTCGTTTATCCAACAAGAATATTCGAGTTTTGACCCTTTCATTTCATAATCTTTTCCACCGTTTAGTGGGGGATCCCTCGTTGAAAAATGGGGGCTTGCCGGCCCCACGTCGACCCAACGCGGTCATGCATGGATAAGGAAGCCACGAGCGCCAGATCCTATAACTCATCGACCATCGCCATCCTGGTCTTTTGTTCCGAAATTGACGTTAGGCCTCTGCTTTTGTTTTCGTTTTCATGCACCACCAGTCTGATACGTAAAGGCTTCCATCTACTACAGTATCCTCCTTTGATAACTTGGTACCTCACAAACTGTATGGCACGCGTGAATCATCCTAGTCAACTGCATTCAGCCTATCATAAAACTGAATGTTTTTAGTTTCATATGGTGGTGTGATGCTAAAAGCACCACATTGTGTGCTTTTAGTAGCACACCTGCTTTATTTAGCGTGTTCGCCCTTCAACCTGCGACGTCTCCATGAGAGCTGATTGAAACGTCGATACTGACACTGACATGGGGGAAATGAGAGTACGGGTAGCTATCCTTGGAATGGGGTGGAAGAAAGCGATGCATCCGCACGCGTTTGTAATCAATTCAAATTCTATAAAACAAAAACCATTTCTTTATCTCTTGTACTGTAACAGCGTCTCGTCGTGGGACTGTCTTGTTCAGTTTAGTTATCCAGACACTCAGGCAAGTTATCATGCTTTTGTTAATATCGGATAACTTGCGTATTCAGATTTAGTTATTAATCAGTATTCAGTAGGGACAAAATATAATCATAACATTACCTTAAGATAATGTACTTCATGCGTGCTATTGTACCAGCGTACAATCAAATTGCATAGTGTTTGTTGTGAAAAATTGATGGATATGAATAGAAAAGAAAATTTGAAGAATTTTTATTGTGGATAAGAATACTGTCTTTAATGCGAAATTCGTCACGAGTATAGCGCAATCAGTAATTGACATGTGCTTTCCAAGGTTAACACAACCGTTAAAAATTGAAGATTTATAGAGGACACTGCCTAACTTTTAGCTATGTTCGGATAGAGATTTAACTTCATAAAAAATTGAAGAGAAAAAAAAAAAAAGAATAAGAAGACAGTTTTCTCTTTAGAGCTTTCAGCTTCTGTTGATAGAGCAAAATACAAGGGACAAAAACATAAAGTTTAATTAATATTGAGAAAGAGTTTTAATTTTGAAGAAAATTCAAGTAAGGAAGAGGAGAATGAGTAGATAATTATCAGCAGAGTTTTTGGCTTCTATTGATAGAGCGAAATAAAAGGATATAAATAAGTATCTAATTCTCCTTTCTGTAAAGCCAATCAATCTCAATAAATAATTCTTTATAAAAACATTTTCTTGTTAATATAAAATACAGGAAGTCAAGTGATGAAAAAACTTCTTTAAACAAATTCCCTTTTTAGAAGAAAGAAATGAAGGAGAGCAAAAATATACGTACATAATTTTTTTCTTTCATAGGCTCACAAATCAAAATTAATAATCTCTATTAAATGCAATGTTTTCTGTTTAATGAGGAATTCTAAAGAAGAAACGGGCAAAAGGCTTTGAGTTTTGTTTTAATTATCCAGCAATCTCTTACTAAAAACAAAAAAAAAACCCCAAAGAAAATGGAGGGTAAAAATAACATAGGTAAGAGAAAAGTTTCATACATAACTACTAAACTCGTTCGATCAAATTGATACTAGAGAAGTGAGTTCAAAACCTAACATAAGTAGTATATTTCATCTTGAAATAGTAGGTCTGGCCACCCGTACTGTACTTCTAATTTCTACAAACTCCAATATATATATATATATATATATATATATATATATATATATTGTGTGTGCGCGCGCGCGCGCACACACTTTTATTTACCATCGCCTACCTCGGGAATTCATGAATGCTCTATAGAGCTTAAGTCTCTCATAAATAGACGAGGTACCTTCACATCTAAGTAGATGAGTCCATCAAGTGCTTTGCTCTAGCATCACCACTAATGGTTGTGGACTAGTTAAGAGCAAGCGGTCAACCTCACAAAATAAGTAGAATAATTCATCAAGTGCGTCTCGGAAGTACCTCCAATACTGATTGTAAATCATATGTAATAAAACATTTCCTTAACAAAATTATCGATATACGTCAAGTGCATCTCAAAAGTACCACCAATACTAGTTATGACATATGCTCAAATTAAATCACTACACACATCAAGTGTGCCTTGAATGCACCACCAAATTTTATTATGGAGTATACACAAACAAATAATATAATCCACTAAGTGTGTCTCAAAAGCATATCGAAATTGGTTACGGAGTATGCAAAAATAAAAAAAAAGGAATCCATTAAGTGCATCTCAAAAGCACAATTAAGACGAGTTATGGATAATTTATATAAAGGCAAATAATGAAATCCATCAAGTGCGTCACAGTAGCACCACCAGATTTGTTATAAAATATATAAAAAGCGAAGTTGAAACTCATAACAAACAGTAGAGTCCATCAAATGCATCTCCAAAGTACCACCAAATCTTGTTATGGAACATATAAAAGTAAAGAAACTCAAATTTTAATTTAGAACCGTATCCATCGAATGTGTCTCAAAAGCACCACAAAATTGATCATGGATAATATTAAAATAAAGATCCTCAAAATCATATGAAACATAAAAATTCATCAAGTGTATCACAAAATCACTAACAAAATAAGTTATGCATAAAAAAGACATTAAAACTAAAACTCGTATAAAACAAAGGAATCCATCAAGTACAACTCAAAGACACCCTAGTTATGATTACATAAAATGAAAGAAACTCAAAATCTTATCAAATAAGAAAATATACCAAGTGCATCTCAAAGCTGTAACAAAATTGGTTATATTTAACAAATGCAATGAAGCTCAAACTCATATAAAACATCAGGGTGTATTATGTGCATCTCAAATGTACTACCAAAAATTGATTATAGATTAAATAAAAGCAAGGAAACTTCGAAATCATATCAAATAGCAAAACTTTTCATGTGCTTTTGAAAGACGACATAACAAATGGTCACAGGTTATATAAAAGCAACTAAATTTAGTGTAGCGACTCGTATTCTAAGTATGAAGTATCGTAATATATTTAAATTATTTACATATGAGGTCGTATGACCCTATAACTTTGAGAAATGACTACTATGGTCATTCTTACCTTCGTTATTTCTATCGAATTTTTCTATAATCGATTTACCCTTAGCGAATTTATTTCGTCCATAACTTTTGACTGAGAGGGAATCCGGACCTAAAACCACTTCCATTGAATCTGAATTATGGTTTTTCATTCCATAGAATGGTCACATTAAGTAAACGATTTATCATTTACGAAGCATGACTGAAATAAGATTTGAAGAGATTTGGGCAACTTAAATGGGCTAAAGAGGTCATTATTGAGTAGGTTCAAGGTCCCTTCCAGAATTGAGGATAGTGGGGTAGAAATGGGTAGGAACATATTCTTTTATTCATTACACACTTCTCAAAATTGATCCCAACCCCATTAATGGCTTCCAATCTCTCGAATTTCTAACTAAACCTTACATTAATTAGCGTAACCACATCATTAATGAAGGATTAACACAAATCAATAGTGAAACGATAGAAAGGTTACTGCAAACATCTAGGTATTCGTGCCAATCATCACCTCTTTGGATCTAGCAAAGCTTTGGAGATTAAGGTGAGTGATTAGTACTCATGCTTATTAACTAAGGTGTATTAGACTATAATCACCTTTAGAAAATATAAAATAAATAAATAAATCATTATTAATTGTGTATCCATACATATTTAAGTTTAGGGTAATTTGGATCATGTTGTGAAACCCATAATTTAAATGAGGCTACTTATATACTACTTTACGAACATAGGCCACTTGTCTTGTTTGATGCTTTGAGTTACTGTGTTGAACTAAATGATGTTTCAGAATGTATTTATGTTAAATATTTTTTGTAGGAATGCTTGAGTAGATATAAATGTTGAACAAATAATGGATTAGGAATAGGAAGTCATATGGTGGTTTCTAAGGTAGGAATCAACATGACCGTCTCTGGTCGAAATGAGATTTCTATGGGACAGTATGGAAGGTCCCAGGAGACCACCTAACAAGTTTCAAGCTGATTGGAATTCAACTGATCAAGTCATGGATCAAACAAGTTCAGATCAGTATGGAGGAGTGGACTTCGGTTCGGCATTATCTTAGGTTCGGTAGGGAACTAAGGTTTCGAATCAACCTACTTTAATATGGTTTCAAATCGGCATAGAAAGAGAAGACTTCGGATCATCTTGGTGTAGGGTTGAAGGGTTCAACCCAGATCAGTGTGCCAAACATACCATTGAAGACTGGTTTGGATCGATATAGCAAGCATATCGATCCAGAGTTGACTCGATCGGTGTACTAACTACATCGACCAGGATCGGTTATACTAATCCAAACCCAAATGAGTTTGGGTCGAGTAACCTATGAGGGGATGGAGCGCAATGGCCTTTGAGGGTCTGATATGGGACATGGTTCGTGACTTGTGGTACAGTGAAACGTATGATAACCACTTATGACGATGACTCGGCTCATCAAAGAACAACTCCGATACAACTAGCTGAAGTTGGGATGCAGGATAAACAACGAGAGGTCGTACTCATGTGATTGTATAAGATGGATAAAGGGCATGACGATGTCCTACGATGATCGTTGGGATCGCCCTTAGTGAGCAGCGACTTTAGACGAAAATTATATAAGCAGCCCAGAGGCAGATTCTACTGCAGAGAAAAACGTATGCAGAGGAATTATCGATACTCCTAGTTTTCATACACCTTTGAGAAAGCGACACAAGGATGGATCAAAGCCTATCTACAAGGATTGATTGGCCCGGACCTCATAGCCTATGTACTAAGGACTGGGTATAGTTATCAGCAATAGGTCGTGGGATATAGCGATAGTCTGGTGGAGTCAATGCAGTGGGGTCTGCCAGTTCCTGAAGGATTTAGCGACCAATGTATTGAGTATCATATATTTAATGCACTAAGTGAGAGAATTTGAGGGTGGATGCTATGATTGATTGGTTGTCATTACCTTAGCCTACACTTGTCTATTTACACTCAATGACAAGACGAACTTAGGATAGAGTACATTATTACATGTGCTGACTCTTTGAATGCAAGGATATGCCAAGTATGACTCTGCATACTTGTTGTGTTACCTTACTAGTATTTGAGATTATTATCGCTCACACCAGACTTTGTCTGACCTATAGTTTTATGCAATTCTTCTTATAACTCTAGGTGCTATTTAATGATCAGACTAGAGACAGGTTAGGCATGCACGAGTAGCTAACCAAACGATGAGAAGGAGTCTATTCTACGTATTTTTTTCACTATATACCTTGTTTACTTATGTTCATTACTTAAGGTATAGTGGTGGTTCATTTAGAGAAAGTTTATTTAGGGTTATCTCTATGTACGAATTTATTGGTGTTATACTATATTTTGGCTCTGCTACTCTGATGTTCATTATTGATTATTAGCTTACACTGTCCCACATGTTTTATATTAGTTTTATGTTGTTACCTTATTTTATTCCATGTGTTGTGAAATATACGACATGTATTCTAGATTGCTTTCTTCTATTTAACCTTGATGATCGTTCTACATCAGCTGAGCACCACCACAACACACTATTTGGGTGTCGCATGTGTAGAACGGTTATTATATATGGTATTAAAGCCAGGTTGAATAGTTTAACCTAAGTGGTAATACATGGGGAGAGAGCTTACTTATACAAGAGTGAATACTTGTAATACATTTTGGTTCTAAAGATATAGTATATTATATGAATACATAAGGATGAAGTTGTACTGAATACAAGCACTGCTAAGTAGGATTTCTTGGGAAGAAGATTAATTGACTTATTTATAGATTGAACAATGAATCGTCAAATATGGAATATTGCCAGAAACTCCACTTCTAGAGTTGAGTAAGGATCTGACTCAGGAGCTAACCATGCTAATAATCTTGATATTCAAGCCATGTTTACGGTTTTCATGAAGACAATCTGAGGAGTGCTCAAGGAGCTGCTTATTTTGTGATTGAATAATCCCGATATCGGATAAATTGTTTTATTTTCGATGATTTTTGGGCGCAAATTGACTAATTGATTGAATTTCAAGTATATTTTCACTAATTTAAATTTCAAAATTGTCATTGAAAAAATCTTCAGAATTTTTGGAGGAGATTTGGGAATTGATGATGCTACTAAGAAAAAGATTGCATCGAGGTAGCTGCAAGGACGGACAATGGATTGGTGGAACTCTATTACTTTGGAGACCTCAGAAGACCAGATCACTTGGGATCAATTTAGAACTAAGTTTGAAGAGAAGTTCACTTTTATGGTCACAAAGTCGATACTCTTCAAAAAGTTTGTTGAACTTAAGCAAGGAGGTAAACCAGTATTTGAGTATGTGACAGAATTCGAAGCTTTATCAAAGTATGCTCGTTCGTATATTGAAAATCCTTATCAAAAGAACGAGAAGTTTATCTTTGGTCTGGATGAGGGACTTGGAAAACAATCAAACAACCATATTAACGATTCTGATGAGAAATTGGTCGAAAAATCTTTGAGAAAGGAGAGTTTGTTTCCAAAGAAAGTGGATCTTATTGTTGAGGATAAGGAGGAGATGAAGCCACAACAAAGTGGCGGTAATAAGAAAAAGTGGAATTGTAAATGTAAATAGCAACAGTAAGGAAAGGGTTGACTCCTTAAAAACCATGGGTTGCATGAAGGCAGAGCTGTTGGTGGATCGTGTATATTATGTCAAGCGTATTGTACTTTGCACGGACCGTTCGTATTACAAATCCGGACCATGTATGTGCAACTTAGTATGGATCGAGTCGTTTCACTATATAATGTTGGGTCGCCCAATATTTGTCTTTCATGGATCGTTGCATTCCGTCACAAAAATGGACAGAGCAGGATGAATCATGCTCACATACAGATATCGCAAATCAGCTAAAAGCATTTATATTATGGCTCGTTAAACATGCTTATGGATCAACAAGTCCATGTACACGTGTCACGGTTAATACATGGATCGTGTTTTTAAAATATGGATCGTATATAAATTGTTATGGCCAGGATAGTGAGGTTTATATGAAGCTTGGATCATTCCTATTTCATGGACCCCAGATGAGCAGCACAACATGATGGATCACTTACTTCTAGCATCATGGAACATGCACCTCCAACATAAATGGATCATTCATCACCTTAAGATGGGTCACTAACAAACCATCTACATATATATGGGTTGTTGATTCTGCAACAGATGAAGAATACCAGCATAACTAGTTTGATAGCTATATTGTACAAAGAGGCTAAGCTACATGAATTAGATAAAAGACTTGCATGCTTCGTTCCATCTTATCGCATATATAGCGCCACATGGATATCATGTAAATCAACGTCATGAAGCAGCTAGCTTGGTTCATTTCTACTTTAACATGTGCAAGGACCCTAATATTATATGGATCAGTTACATGTATAAGGGAGATAAGGATCGCTCTAGAGTGGATAAAAGAAAATATGTGGCACAATAGAATGAAGTGGTTGCATTATAAGTGCTTGTTTATATGGATCTTGAGTTATTTAAATGAAAGAGGATGACGTGGCATATTTTTGTTGTTGACTCCCTAGCTATAAAGCATGAATTGATTAAGCACATTTTAATTAATGTGTATGGACCGTGTGTGAGCATAGGGTTGGACCGTGGCAACATAAAAGTGAAGGACACGTGGAATCGCATGAAGCATGGCATGGAAGTTATCATATATGGATCGGCTACCTGCTCATATATGGATTGTGATACTTATTAACATGGGTCGACTTTGAAATGAATGGCAGTGGCGCACATATTTCCTGGACCATTGGTGTAAATTGACATGGCATGGACCGTGTACATAGCGAAAGCAATGGACATTAGTGAGCTCCAAGATGAATTGTTCTAGCTCAAGGTATATGGGTCGGTTGCATGGTGGCATTGTTGTAATATTGTGAACTGGTCCATCATCCCGTATGTTTTATTTACGACACCGCCACTCTATTCCAACCTCTCTTATAAACACCGCGTCACTTTCTACATTTTGGGGGATCAAAATTTTTCCCGACAACAAGGTGCTACCCAATTCATTGCTCAATAACTCAAGATCAACTCCGACTCCATTAAAGATCGTTCAAGTGAGATCAAAGCTTCTCCTACAACAATCAAATCCAAAAATCGACAAAATCATTCACTGATTGTGATTATCGAAGGAACTCCTCAACAATCATCGATACTGTGAAGATTGCACGATTCTTCCTTGAAAGAGATTGATATTGAAGAAATTAAATAAATTTGAAGAAGAAGAGTTTAATTGTAAAAGGAGAAAGATGTACAAAGTTAAAGTAAACATAATGGCAGCCATGATAATGAAACTTCCTTTTATAGTGGATGTAGGTCGAATTTGACACTGAACCACTCTAAATTGCTTGCACTTTACTTTACCCTCATTGGTTCTTAACTTGATCGAATTTGAAGTGTTGATAAGAATTTTGGGGTGTTAGTGCCACTTTTTGCATTAACATTTTTAGCGCCCACCGTGGGGCTCGAACCCATGACCAAAGGTTAAGAGCCTTGGTGGGGGTTTGCTAAAGTGTTTTGCGAAAGCCTGCTTTCTACGATAGGCTCCCAAATTATAAAGAGTGGGCCCGTTAACAAGTTTGCTTCAAGGTTTAAAAAGTTGTCATAAATTATGGTTGCTTCAAAGAAGAATAGTAAGTCCGTTAGGGCTTCTCCAAGCTCTAATAATGATATGGTTACACCACAGACTTTGAACGAAGAAGTTGGTCAATCCTCGAGGCCGACCATACTCAAGAAGAATTAAATGTGGTCGTAACTGGTTTGAATGAGAGAATGCATGCTACAACCAAGATGGTGATGGAAAAGCTTGATGCTTTGCTCAATGCTCAAGCTACCTCCGCGCCTCCAAAGGTTGTAGTTAATGTCGAAGAAAAAGAAGATTCCTCAGCCTCGAATCTAAGTCGTTCTCATTTTGAAGTTGAGTTTAATAATGAGGCAAACTACAAAGAGGGAGCTGAGCCTGAAGACTCCAAAGCTAAAGCGAGACAACATGTCGAGAAGCACACTACTCGGAGCAATGCTACTCCCACCAAAGGGGCACCTCCCAAGAGAGGTCCAGGGCACCGGAACTCAAACCGTGATCAATCCGGTAAGAGGACTAACGCCTGCTCCATTGAGCGAACCACTGACGAACAATATATCTCGGACATGGTTAAGCGAAGAATGAAAGAGAGTATGGCTCATGAGGAGGATGAGGAAGAATGGGAATTTTTCCAAGTAAGAATCTGTAAAGCGAAATTCACTAAGAAATTTACACCTCCAACGATAACAGCTTATGGGGGGACCAGAGACCCGAACATCTTTTTTTCAAGTACGATCGACATATGAACGGAGCTAAAGCTAGAAGTAAAGTGCTTGTACTTCCCAGTATGCTTGGAGGGTGTAGCTTCATTATGGTTTACTGGACTACCGCCAAAGTATGTGGACCAATTTGCTGATTTAGCAAGAAATTTAGAGAAAAGTTCTGACTGCACTCTACATGAGTGAAGAATGTGATGTCGCTCAATGACATGGAATAGGATCCTGGAGAGTCAGTCAATGCCTTCCTCACTCATTTTAACGCTGCAGTAACAAAAGTTGTGGATCCGGAGCCTCGGTTTGTGTTGATGGCATTAAAGCGCGCTATAAACAAAAAGACAGAGTTCGGGAGGTGGGTCAAGATGAAAAAGCCTAAGACACTGGAGAAATTCTATAAAAATGCAGAGGAATTCATGAGTGTTGAAGATGGCCCTCCTCTTATACGAAATATTGCGGAAAGTAGCGCTGCTGGTATAGGGAAAAGTACTGAGGTTCAAGCTGAACAAAAAAATATTTCTGGGCAGAAGAGAGGGAATGAAAGGAAAGACAATAAATCTTACAAGAAGATGTGATTCTTCAAACCTTCGAAGTTGACCCCTCTGAATGAGACTCCAGAAAAGATCTACTTCGCTACAAAGGACTCAGGTATCTTTCCCGAAGTGAAGCCGTAGAAAATCACGGAGAAGAACGCTAGTTCAGGGAAGTTCTGTCGCTTTCATAACCAACCGGGACATAATACTAATGAGTGGAGGCACTTGAAGAGCCTGATTGAAGAACTGATTAAGAGAAACCATCTTTAGCAGTATGTGAGAAGTCAACAAAATGCTCAAGCTACTCAGGGGAAAAATACATCCGTAAGTCAGTCTGGATTAGGAGAGAAAGCTCCAGTGCCCGACAACTCGAGACCAGTTATCAATACCACCTCGGGAGGACCTCACCCAACTGGGAAAAGCTGGGGAGACACTGAGAGGTACGCTGGCGAGTTGAAGAACACCTCAAAGGAAGAGAAATGCTTTGTCCTAAGTAACACGTTCCCGGTGAAGATGCCAAGGTCTTCATATGAAGATGTGATGTTTAAAGACAGTGATTCTGACGGAGTGGTGACGCCAACTGTCGATCCTATAGTTGTCACAATTGGCATTGTCCTGGTAATAGTGAAAAGGGTTTTGGTTGATTGTGGTGCTTCTGTCAATGTGTTCTTTAGAAATACGTTTAATAGAATGAAGCTCTCCATGTCAGATGTGCGGGCATGCCAAAAAACCATACATGAGTTCACTGGAGAACCAATGTAGCCAATTAGCGTGATTGACTTGCTTGCGGAGCTTGGGGATGGAGAGCATAAAGTGGCAATGACGCAAACTATCGTCTTAGTGGATGAACTCTCGGCCTATAATTCCTTCTTTGGAAGGCCAGCTTTGGCAGGTTTCAAGATTGCATTGGCTCTGTGGTGTTTGACCATGAAGTTTCCAACGGAGAATGGAGTAGGTGTAATCAAAGGTGACCAAGAGACAATCAGGGAGTGCTACATGACGGGGTTGACTGACGCTAAAAAGAAAGACTTGGGAAAGAATATGGAGGTTCCCCTTCGCATTCATGATACCCCATTATAACAATTAGGGAGGGGTCCCTGTACTGGTGAGCATAGCGGAGCACAGAAAGAGATGGATCTATGAAATGCCAGTACAGGGAAGGGAAGAGTGACTCCGACTAAGATTACAATTCCTGTTGCAGTTCATCCTAAAGATCCCGATCGAGTGCTAAATATTGGATCTCAGTTGGGTTGCAAATTGCACAAAGAGTTGATTGTTTTCTTAAAAGCGAATTTGGATGTGTTCGCGTGGAGCCACTCGGACATGTGTGGAATATCTCACGAAGTTGCGGTCCATAAGCTCAGTATCAATCTACGTGTTCCATCCGTGAAGTAAAAAGGAAAATCCAAGGTTCAGAAATACCGAGAGCTCTAAAAGAAGAAGTTGACAGACTAATGGGAATGACTTCATCAAAGAATCTACTTATCCAGACTGGGTTTCCAACCCTGTGATTGTGAAGAAGTCAAATGGCAAGTGGTGAGTTTGTATAGACTACTCAGATCTCAACAAAGCCCGTCCTAAAGATAGCTTCCCTCTTCCCACGATAGATCAGCTTGTGGATTCTACAGCTGGGCATGAGTTGCTTTCATTTATGGATGCATATTCGGGCTATAATAAAATTATGATGTATGCTCCAGATCAGGAAAATACAAGCTTCATCACGGATGTAGGCTTATATCGCTATAAAGTAATGCCATTCGGCTTGAAAAACGTGGGGCGACTTACTAGCGAGTTGTTAATGCTATGTTCAAAGCTCAGACTGGCAAGACAATGGAAGTATATGTCGACGATTTGTTGGTTAAATAAAAAAGGGCCACTGATCACTTAGAGAATTTGGCCAAGATGTTTGATATTCTGCGCAAGTTTAGTATAAAGTTGAATCCATTGAAGTGTTCATTCGGAGTCGCATCAGGGAAATTTTTGGGATTCATAGTCAATGCCAGGGGAATAAAAGACAACCCAGCTCAAATTTCAGCTCTGTGAGAGATGCGTGCTCCTAGAACCAAGAGAGAGCTTCAATGCTTGAATGGGAAGATTGCTGCTCTAAACTGCTTCATATCAAGAGCGACTAACAAGTGTATTCCTTTATTCGATGCTTTGAGAAAAGGGAAGAAAGATTTTTAGTGGACTCCTAAGTGTCAGAAGGCATTTGAAGATCTAATCCAGCACATGGCAACACCTTCGATGCTATCCAAGCCCAATGATGGGGAAGATTTGTTCTTGCATTTGGCAGTTTCTGCTCATGCACTAAGTGCTGATTTGGTAAGGGAGGAATTGAAGGTTCAGAGGCCAGTGCACTGAAAAGTCGATGTGTACAACTTAATGGATCTATATGGATATAGCGGAAATATATGTGATATGCTAGCTAAGTAATAAGCAATAGTTATGCAAATAAAAACTCCCCAAATTCAAGTTACATATTGAATCCTTGATAATACTTTTCATATCTTGATTCAACAAATAACTAGCTTCCTTAAAATCTTTGCAAGCATTTCAAATACTCGAGGATAAGATTACAGGAAGGGTTTACCTAAACTATTGACTATCCGTGTTGATCAAATAACACAAGCATAAGTCAAAACACTTATAGTTGTTCGTTATAATAGTAATTATTTTTTCAAGATGGAACCTAAGCCCTCTTGGGTTTGTTCCTAAGACTTAACCCCTAGGACCCTAACGGAGGAAGTGGGTACCATTTTTTATTTTTGCAGGTACCATAAATAATTATGTTAGTAGCTTGACTAAAAAGAGTTTCTCAACTAAGTGGCTCACTTCTGTAAGTTTTTAACTACTACTTTATTTACTTAATATAGTATGTTATAAATGAACTATTTAGTTTCTTATCCACCAAACAAGTCATCTTCTAAACAACTTATTTTAAGCAATTTGTTTTATTCGGTTTAAAAGTAATGGTAAACAAAAGTCTTGCCATTTATTTAAATTACTATAATTAGCATATATAAGTATAAAAATACTTAGCACTTAAAAACATATAAAACCAAAAATTTTGTTTTCTATTATGACAAAGAAAGATAAATCTCCGACAACACCAAAATCATCTAACAAAACTTCATCGGATTCGATTAACATCATAACATCTCCGACTCCAAGTGAAGAACTGACACACCAATGGCAAACCGGATACACTCCGGATTCAAAGAAAAGAAGAGAAATTGCGATATCTCCTTCTACAAAAGAGAAAATAGATGATATTAGACACTATCAATACGAACAAATGAGATTACAAAGAGAAATATTCTATGAGCAAAAGCAAACATCAGACAGGTTGACATTTTTGGAAACTATTGCACTTCGAGTACGTGGTAGATCAACTATAGTTGAACCAAACATCACTCCTTTTCTTCGGCTCCCGAATCACCTAGACCATCTACATCATGGAATCCATGGAGAAAATCGCCAAAAAGCAAAAAAGCAATGTCCAAACTCTTAGGAGAAAAATTATCAGGAAAACGAAGGAGCTAAGACACCAAGGAGATTAACTTCATCGGAGGAAAAATGTAACACCCCGAATTTTAGTTAATACTAAAATTCACTAATTATAGGATAAATAATCTCAGATGTGGGAATTGGGGGTAACGGGCTGCGTTATTGCGTTCGTCTCGGAAAAATACGCGAAATAGAGTCCGAGTTTTCGAGAATCGGAGTCCGTATGGCCCGGTTATGGCCCAAAGAAGTTTGCAGAAAATTTAAAACTAAAAACAGATTTAAAAATTTAAATTTCAGATTGTGGAATGGAACAGGCGGGGTCAGGCGGGAAGATTCCCGCCCTACCCATGTCGACAGGGCTGTCGACAGGCTTATCGACAGGGGTGTCGACTTGCCTGTCGACTTGCCTGTCGACAGGGGCGCGCCGTCCAGTGAACCTGGGTGCACCAGGTTGGGTTCTAGGCTGGCTTAGAGGGCTGGTTCTAGAGATTTCCTAAATCTAAGGGTCCTAATCTAACCTAGGGTTAATCTAAGGGCCTAAAACACTCACCTAATCTATAAATACACCCTAAACCTACCTTAATCCATACTAAAAATAGAAATGAAGGCCTCATGCCACCAAATTAAATCCTAGAAGGAGTCTCCACTAATCTAAGAAGGAAGTTGCAAGCTAATCCCTCTCAAATCATTCTCTAATCATCACCATCTTCATAATTAGCAACTAATTCCTCTTCATAAGTTGGTTAATTTGGGTTTGGTGAGTTTCTATCACTTTAACATCAATTGTTAAAGTAGGTAGATTGGGTGTAATGAGACTTATGGTCTTAAATGCGGATTAGTGAGTTTGAATCATGTATAATGATATGTTACTCTATGTTGTTCTATGTTTATGCATGTTTGATAAGTTGGTTTATGCATGCTTAATAAGTTGATTTATGCATGTTTAACAAGTTGGTATATGCATGTTTAACAAGTGGATTTATGCATATTTAATGAGTGGAATTATGCATGTTTAACAAAGTGAGTTATGCAAGTTAAGTATATGTTTAAATGCAAGTTTAATGTGATATGCAAGTTATGCATGCTTATGCGAGTATATGAATGTTTATGCAAGATATGTATATGCTTAAATGACATGATATGCAAGTTATGCATGTTTATGCAAGTATGTGAATGCTTATGCAAGTATGTGGATGCTTATGCAAGTATGTGAATGCTTATGCAAGTTATGTGTATGCTTAAATGCATGTTTAACATGTTATGCAAGTTATGAGAATGCCTATATGCAAGTTCAACATGTTATGCAAGATATGTGTATGATAATATGCAAGCTCATATGCAACATGTTATGCAAATCATGTGTATGATAATATGCAAGTTTGGGTTAAATGTGGTTGGGTTAATATGTGTTCATATATGCAAGTTGACATCCTCTTAACCCATGACAAAGTTATATGCTAAACCCATGATATTTGTGATGGATCTTCCCCTTTATTATGTCATGAAATGAGAACGATTTACGTGGGGAACGATGGGGTTGGTAAATATGTTAATAAATGAATGATTGGGTATGATTAAGCATACCATAAAAATAAATTACCATAAGTGGGAATTTACCTATTGAGTTAGGTCTACCCCATGGGAATTTACCTATTGAGTTAGGTCTACCCATGTTATAGAAAACTTGATATTAATTAGGGATAATTAATATGGGGGTGATTAATTAGGTGTAATTAATCGACTAAGACACGAGGTTGGACTCATTTGTAGTGTAAAACTGCCCGGACCCGACCGGCTTAACCAGTTGCTACAAATGTCAGCCCAATGTGAGAGGTCTTAGCCATAAATTAAATACGTGATTAAGGTAAAGACACGAGGTTAGACTCTGTTATGACGTAAGACTGCCCGGATTCTACCGGCTTAACCAGGCGGTCATAACAGCCAGTCTAATGTGGGAGGTCTTTATGGGGGATCACGGTCTTAATTAATTAAGAAACACTTAACCATAATAGCATGTAGTGGGACATGAGGGGTTAAGTGGGTGCCTTGGGTGGCATGTGGAAATTTAATGGTTGCCTTGGGTGGCATGTGGAATCTAGTGGGTTGCCTTGGGTGGCAATAAAAAAATACGATTAGAATACTTAACCAAGAGAAACATGTAATTAAACATGATTAAAGGGTTAAGTGGGATACACTAGATATGTGACAAGCTTAGGTGGGTAGCTTGTTGGGGGCCCATTTCAACCAATATCCCAAACGTATCTTTGTGGGCTCGACTCATGTCGAGTGACGGGACACGCATATTGGGCTTGATTATAAGAGGCTAAAACGGGTTAGCGGTGGCAACGCAAGTCCAACGGGTTTCATATGCGTGTGTGGGCCCGGGCTGGTAGATAAGCCGTTGTTACATCGTGTAGATATAAAGCCGTGCACCGTTGATAGTATTGGGTAGCCACTTTAGGGGAGTGATACACCCCACTGTGGGACCAGCACGGGTATCTACGGTAGGGAGCCGATCGATGGGGAGTAGTGGGTACACCTAATAAAGATAGGGGCAGACGGCACCTATGTAGGGGTACACGAAACTACTGGGTAAGAATTACTGAGTACACCTAGTGGAGATAGGGGCAGACGGCACCTATGTAGTGGGCTAGGAGTACATGAAACTACTGGGGAAATTTTCTAAGTCCTTGGAAGGGATCAACCTTTAAGTAGGAATGACTGGTGTGGTGCAGTTAGTAATTATCCTTGAGTGGGTAGATGCGTCCTTACGGTTATCTTAGTTTATCCTAAGTTCACCAAGCTGCTTAGTGTAGCCATTCATCCCCAGATATTACCGTAGGTCAAGTTTATGTCTTCTCTGGTTACTTTAATGATCGTATTGTTAAAGTTATAGGACTCACTCAGACTTATGTCTGACCCCGTTGTTTTTATCTTTTTCCCAACCCTCAGGTCCTACGGTGGATCCTAGCGGTAGTAGAGCTTGATCGGATTGCTGTTCCAGTCTTTAGGAGCTTGGGTAGATGTAAAGCTCCAGTTATCCGGTTATCTTTTCTTTTGTTATGGCTATTGTATGAGAGAGTGGGATTATGTACTTCTTTATTTTGATGGATATTGTACTTGACTTTTATCGTGGTTTTATGATGTAACCAGACATGTTTATTTCCGCTGTTGTGAGATGATATTTTTAAATTTCAAGTACTAAGTATATCTGTCTTGTTGTAATTTTTCTGTTCTATATTCACTAAAATACTCCACCGATGCTATGGCATTCCCTTAATGAGTGACCATAGCAGGCGTGGGGTGTTACAAAAAATAAATAGGAACATTTCATTACGTTAAATAAGACTTGCATTGATCGATAATGCAAAATCTTTCCGATATTTTGATTGACGAAGTTATATTATATTCTCTGATTTATTAATAAATATTTTTTTAGCTTTTCTTTTTCATTAAATAAGTTTAAAAAACAATATACACTCAAGAAATAAATCTCAGAAATTAAAAAGCAAGGTTGTTGTACAAAATAACAACAACCGGTCGACTGGTATAATATCTACCACTCGACAGGTTAAATGGAACCCGAATATCCGGTTCCAGGTATACACGTCCTATTTTAACCCTACCTCTTCCTTTATTTCTCATTTCTCAAGTACTCTAAAAAATCTAAAACCCTAGAAAACCGAAATTCCTCTCATGGGATCCCAAACGATAACTAGATACAGGATCTTCCTCAAGAACTAGATCGAAGAAAGTAGCAGAATCCTTAATAGATCAGTGGCTTTGGAATGATTTGGCTAAGAAGAGATGGAAGATTCTATATCAACTAAAATTCATGGTAGGACCTTTTGCAAAGTTTGAAGATTTTAATTCCTACGGTCTACAACAACTGGTTAATCAAGGTAGACTTAAAACTCTCTTGGATTATAATCAAAATAACCTCAAAATTAATATCACCATGGTGAAGTTGTTCTTAGCAAATATGAATTTAGATCATCAAAGTCCTAGTAATTCACATAATTGTGTATGGAGTCTTGTGTGTGGACAACCTATTTTTATCACTGTTGATAGACTTGGAGAAGTTTTGAATTCACCAATGGATGGAATTACCTTGTCTGAATTGACTTGTGAATATGGCGTAAGAGATGAAGTTAGTTATCTATTTATAGATGATGATTCAGACGGAACTAAAACTAAGGGACTACGACCTTATGCGAGGGTACTCCATCATGTTCATACTCGAACAATACTTCCAAGGTCCGGAACTCATGACCTTGTGTACTCGGACACTTTTAGGGCCTTATATGCAACTTTTGGTAATACAAAAATTAATTGGATGCAAACTATTATGGATCATCTTCTCCTTCATACATAAGGAATCACCACATACTTTCATTATGGAGAATATTTGATGAGAATCTTTGAAAGTGCAAAAATTCCAAATCGGACATGGAAATGATTAAAATAAAAATACTAGACAAGAAAATTTTAAAGCAAATGCATATGCCTCCTCCACAAGTCTAGATCATGAGTTTAGAAGATTAGAGAAATAGAAATTTGGATCAACCATCATCGAGTACCATTCGAGCTAATCCAGAAGATGTCCGACTCACGGAACCAAATCAAACATCAAAGCAAGCAATTGATGTAGTTGCACGCAATCAACTCCTCCTAGAAGAAAGGCTCAAAAGGATGGATAAGAAAAGTGGACAAAAAGTTTGATAAGATTAAAGATTTTCTAGGAAGGATGTGGAAATCTATCTCATGTTCTCTTGCGGAAACTGATCACATAACGGATCCAGAAAAGCGACCAATTTCACCTCTTAATTGGACCTCTTCTGAAGAAACCGAATCCGGTGAAGATTAAGTATGAAGTATGTAGGAAGATTTATTTGCTTTAGTATCTTTTCAAAACTCTTATTTTGGTTGTGTAATAATGTTCCTATTTTGGTTGTGACATTTTTAGCTTGGTTGTGTAATGACTTTCTTAGTATGGTTGTGTAACGACTTTACATTTTGGTTGTGTAATAATATATGTTTGGGAATTCAATGTTTTGGATTATTTTGAACATCATGCAATCTAAAAATGATTATTTTTAGCATAAGTCTCTTCCTCGATTATCATGTGCTTATAATGTCTTAATCTATTTTTAATCGATGACAAAGGAGAAGAAATATTTCTCATGATTATACCATTTTTCCATGCTATTGTATTCTTATACTTTCCATACTATTGGAATATTGTGCTAACATTTGTGAATGCAGAAATCAAATGGTAAGGATATAAGATTATGAACTAACAAAATGTTGCAGAAATTCAGGGGGAGGCAAATATTCAGAGGGAGAAATTCAATTTTTTTAACAAGAATGCAATATGTTGTCATCAATCAAAAAGGGAGAGAATGTTGACTCATGAAGTTTTTGATTCAAGACAACGAAGATATAAAGATCAATTGAAGAGTTAGTATATATGTTTATGTTTATGTTTAGTGTGTTAGAATATTGTTAAAAATCTATCCTCAAATAATTCTACACAAATGCACGAAGAAACTATGGACTTATGAAAAGAACTAGTCAACTAGTTCAAAATCTACTAGTCAACTAGTAGCAACTACTAGTCAGCTAGTTAAATCTACTAGTCAACTAGTAGCAACTGCTAGTCAACTAGTCAAAAATCAACTAGTCAACTAGTAACCAGAACAACACATTTTTGTACTAACCAGTCGACTGGTTAGTTTTCTACCAGTCGACTGGTAAACACAAAAATGTACAGTAACGACTATTTTTTCAAGCAATTTTCAAATATAAATATTTTTTATTAACCAGTTGACTGGTGATTTTCAAACCAGTCGACTGATTCAAAATAGATGCCTTTTTTATGAAGAGTCGCCATCTTTCATGAAGGGATTCCTCTTCAATAATCAATGGAAATGGACACAATTTTTTATAGAAACTCTTCATGAAGGAATGCTACTCTTTTTCTATTACATAAACACTCCAAACATGTTTTTCAAATCACCAATTAAAAATATATTCTCTCTATTTTCTGAAATTAACTTCTATATACTTTGCAAACAAAAGATCTCCAAATTCAAGTTACATATTGAATCCTTGATAATACTTTTCATATTTTAATTCAACAAATAACTAGCTTCCTTGAAATATTTGCAAGCATTTCAAATACTCGAGGATAAGATTATAGGAAGGGTGTACTTAAACTATTGACTATCTGTGTTGATCAAACAACACAAGCATAAGTCAAAACACTTGTAGTTGTTGAAGTCCTGTGTAGTTGCTCAGGCGAAAGGCATCCTTGTTGGGGCTGGGGTGTACTGATCTATTCCTCCAAGTTAAGAGAGGGTGTGATAGTGAATTCTGAAGAGGAGCTTCGGGACTAGACGTAGGGCGAGAAGTCCGAAATAGTATAAAATTCCTATTGTCACTTTACTTTACTTATTTCTTTTATCTAGTTGTGATATATCATATCAGTTCTTATCTATTTACATAACTACTCTATATTAGCTACTTAGTATATCATTTACATTTTCTCTATATCCATATAGATCCTGCTTAAGTCGTACACATCGGATTTTCATGCACTATATCAGCAAGAGACTGACCGGGGCAGAGTTGAACTACCCGAAGTTAGATAAGCTCAATTATTGTCTACTCATAGGCTTGAAGAAGCTCAGGCCATACTTTCAAGCACACTCTATTAAAGTCCTTACCGATCATCTGTTAAAGTAAGTTCTATTCCATCCAGAGACCTTAGGGAGATTGTTGAAATGGAATATTGAGCTTAGTCAATATGATGTCACCTATCATCCCCTGAGAGCGATCAATGAACATGCATTTGTAAATTTTATCGTAGAGTTTATGGACTGAGGAGAAGAGAAGGAAGAACCTGTAAAAGTATTAATCCAATGGAAGATGTTTGTTGATGGGTCATCGAACGATTATTGCTCTGGAGCAGGAGTGATTTTGGAAACCCCGGAAGGAAGATCAGTTTGCTATGCGTTAAGATTGGAATTCTCATTCTACAAACAATGAAGTTGAAAGCCCTGGCTGCCGGATTGAGGTTAGCAAAGGAATTACAGTTAAAGATTTTACAAATATTAAGTGATTCGCAGTTAGTGGTATGTCAAGTTCGTAGAGAGTTCAGGCTAAAGGAGGAAACATGCCAGCTTATCTATCCAAGGCTTGGGAACTACTCGACAATCTTGACTTCTACACCATATCACATATTCCTAGAGAGGAAAACATGAAGGCGGATTCATTGGCAAAGTACGCTAGTATGGGAGATGTGCAGTTGTTGGGGTTAGTTCTTGTTGAAGTTCTTTCCAACCCTAGTACAGTGCAGATCGATGTAGATTGGATCATGGAAACGGTCGAAGAGCCGGACTCATGGATGACTCCAATCAGAGAATATCTCCTCATTTGTGCGCTACCGATGGATTCTAAGAAGCAAAGAAAGATATTACGAAAGGCCCCCATGTATCTAATTCAGGATGGTCGACTATACAGCCGAGGATTCTCTGTGTCGTTGCTCCATTGTGTAACAAAGGAAGAGTCAAAAGCGATCTGGTGACATAAAGGTGAATGTGGAGGTCATACTAGTGGTCAGACATTGAACAAGAAAATTATGCGATATGGTTACTTCTGGCCGGATATGAATCGAGACTCCGCAACATACACTATAAAGTGCGATAGATGTCAGAGTTTTGCGAAGACTCCAAGGGCGCCATCCACAGCGATAACTCAGGTGGTCAGTCCATGGCCATCTGCTATCTGGGGAATCGATCTGATCGGGGCACTACCTACTGCAAAATCCAACTTCAAATATGTCATTATAGCCATTGATTACTTCACCAAATGGGATGAAGCAGAACCGTTGGCCAGCATCACCTCAAATTTTTTTATCAACTTTGTCTTGAAGAATATACTTTGCAGGTTTGGTGTGCCACAGAAGATAATCATGGTCAATGGGACCCAGTTTGAGAGTGAAGAGTTTCAAGGCTTTTGTGCCAAATACAAGATTCAAAAAAGCTTTGCAGCAGTGGCTCATCCACAGGAAAACGAGCAGGTAGAAGCAGTGAACAAAATCATAAAGTTAATCATCAAGAAGAGTCTAGAGAAGGCCAAAGGTGGTTGGGTAGATGAACTTTTGTTTGCACTAGGGGCATAGCGCACGACTCATAAAACTATGACTGAGCACACTCCTTTCTCTCTGGCTTTTGGTTCTGAAGCAATGATTCCTGTAGAGCTGGAAGTTCCTACTCATAGAAGGATTCACTTCAATCAAGAAGAAAATGAAAAGTTGCAATTTGAAGCCCTCGATCAGCTCGAAGAGAAGAGAGACGAAGCAGAGCTCAGGGTTAATGCTCACCAAAGAAGGGTAGCCAGGCATTTAAACTCCAAAGTCAGACAGAGGACCTTCAAGATCGGAGACCTTTTGCTGAAAGGAGTAATGATGGGAACCAGATTCTTCGGACCAAATTGGGAAGGACCCTATATTATAAGCCAGAAGCTCCGAGATGGCACCTTCAAGTTATCAATGACAATTGGAATCCAGATCCCTAGAGCTTGGTATATCGAGCATCTCCGCTGCTACTTTACATGATACTCTGTTCAAATTTGTTGTAAAAAAAGTAAATAATTTCCAAGCATTGTAATTGAACTATGTATACATGAATGAGAAGTCTAATTGCTTGTATGAATCGTATATTTGCACTCTTGTTAATAATTCAAAAGTTTCTAAAAATCGACTTTTGATTGCAGGCTATATAAAGAACGCTAGCTCATTTACGATCCAACGAGACCTGGAAACTCTCTAAGCATATCCCGATAGGGATAGCTCAAGTGTCGAGTGCCAAGAACATCATATGAGAAAAACAACATGATGTAGTGCAGCACCTTGCAAATCGGAAAATAGAAAGCTGTCTAGAGTTAAGTAGTGAAAAGCGTAGCAAATGGTACAAGGTCGAGAAGCTGCACGTTTCATTAGGAGGGCACTTCCTAGAGAAAGGAGTTAAAGACACTGAATCTCCAGCTGCGATCGCTTGCCAAGGTAAGCTTATAGTAGAAAGATTAGTATTGGCCCCATGAATTGGTATAAAAGAGGAAGTAGCCTAACCAACCTAATAACTAAAAGATTGCAAGTTCCATTGCAGGGGCACCTTCTCAAGTGCAAGGTCCAGGACATCGGTTCTCTAACCGGGATAGCTTGCCAAGTCAAAGCATCTGGCAGAAGAACTAACGTCCGCCCCATGGAATGATGGAACACAACAAGAAAACCTCACCTGAAGGAGGCATCCGGTTCAGCTCCAATAATGCCAAATCTATTTGGCGGGAAGTGCAGCGACATCGGATTCCTAGCCAGACGGGGGTGTTTAAGGGAGTACCTTCAAGGCCTGGCTTAACAAGTCGAAGGAAAGCTCACCTTGGGCTAAAGCTGGAAAGACCAGCACACACTGAAATCCTAACAGGTAGGCGATGTCCAAGTTAGTTCCTTTGAGGTCAGATTTAACAGGTCGGAGGAAAGCTAAATTTGGGCTTGTTAAACGGGGGTGTCCAGGGTAGTTCCTTCGAGGCCTGGTATAAGCGGCTGAAGGAAAGATGACCTTAGGCTCAAACGAAATCCTAGCCGAAAGGAGGCATCGTGGTTGGTTCCTTCGAGGCCTGACTTAATAGGTCAAAAGAAAGCCAACCTTGAGCTAGCCGAAAGGGGGTGTCCGGTTTAGTTTCGACGATGTTGGATTTATCCAATGGAAGGAGAAACGAACAGCGGATAAAATATTGGAAGGACCGATAAACCCAAGCTGGAAGGACCAACACAAATAGAAATCCCTACCCAAGAGGGGTATCCAATGTAGTCTCTGCGAGTCTTATTTCATCAGGATAGACAAGACAAACATTGGATTGAATTCAAACACAAGACCTCCCCAAGCGGGGGCGCAAAAACTAAAAAGTTTTTGTAGTTAAAAGCACAACACCGATCAACGAAGCTGAATCTCTTGAAAGACACCAAGGCAATCTCAAAGGCTTCGACACAGTGGTAAGCACAAAAGGTTGTCATCCACAGAATATAGGTCTTGAGTGCCTCAGCTAAAATCAAAGAAATTCAGCAGAGTTGGGCATGTAGACTCCAAGCAGCTCGTGATGATCTATGGCCTGGGGGCAACACAGGCACACTGGAAGGACCACTATTCACAAAACATGCCACAAGCTCATCACGATACTTGGCACTGTAGTAGTTAAAAACTTGTAATCTGAAAAGAAGAAAGTGCACAGAAAAGTACGATAGAGCTTAAATAAAGGCAAAAGCACATAATGCAGAAAATAGCCTTACGTCATCCAAATGCAAGTCACGGATACAAGTTTCCACAAAACGAAAAAAAATGCAAGTCATAGTCACAAGTTTCCATCAAGTCATAGGCGAGGGCCAGCACTCGCTTAAACACCCGATCCAAATAAAAGGCATAAAGAAAAGCAAACAAGTAAAGTGGCATCAAGTGGCATCAATCAGTCTTTCTTTCCACTCTTAGAGGAGCTGCTGGATCGGGTTGAAAGCTTCCTAGGTCTAGTAAAGGAATGATGAGTTTCTGGCAAGTTAGCGTCCTTGTCTTTATCTCTGTCCGTCTTGGTCATAGAAGAAGAAACAAACGACTTTTTCTGAGCCGATTGTATCCCTTTGCGCTTTGTGGGTGGAGGATTGATCATTTTACCAGAAGAATCCTTTTTCTCTTTATCCAGGTTGTCATCCAAAATCTCATTGTCTTCATCCATGTCTCTAGACATAGTTATTGCGCCGTCTAGGTCTCTGATAGGTTGAACCATTTCCGACTAAGACCCACGCTGTGAGGCAGAGACTGGAGTGGATATAAGAATAATTGATGAGTCACCCGGAGGAGGAGTAACAATTGATGTAGCTGAATTCGTCGCCACCAAAGTAGATGCAGTAGTGATAGCTTCAACTTTGGTTGTAGCAGGAGGAGTCTTTGGTGTAGCAGGGCCTATTGTATATGAATAATAAAAAAGGAAATCATTGTACCCTTGAGGAGCGAATAAAGGGCCAAAATCCAAGGTTAATGATTTAGTCCTGGTTTTACCTGGGGTGACGAGAAGAGTAAGTGATTTAGTCCCAATTTTAACAGGGGAGACTAGGAGCTCCTGCTCTTTAGCATTAATCGGTTCGTGTCATCCTCCCTATCATCTTCATTCAAAAACTCCTCAGCAGTATTTCTTTCCTTCTCAGGAGGAATCGAAGGGTTAGTGGCAGGCGCTCCAGTAACCGTCGGATCGGGAGGAATGACATCAGTAAGAGACGTGTCAACAATAGTTGTAGTCTCTGTTTATGGAGCAGATCCCCCATAGGGTCCAGCCCTAGAATATGAAGCACGACCTTTTCGAATTGTTCCCGACCCTTGGCAAGTGCCTCACCAGACTCATCATCTAAAAGGGCATCAATTAGGTCCTCTTCCTTCCAACCTGAACCATCATATTTTTTAAGCACATTTTCCCAAACTTCAGCAAGCGTGATCGCGAACGTATCCTGTAAACAGCAAAAGATGCCTCTATTCTCAACACTCAAAGTATAAAAGTTGAATATAGAGGCGTTAAAGCGGGCTTCATCCTAAACACATACGGCCTCAACAGTGGTCATAGCAATAGAGCATTGTCCCTCTCCTTATCAAGCCTAGCAATTTGAACTTCCAATTGAGAGATCTTCAAGTGTTGAGCATTATTCATCTCTTGCAAACTAGTATTAGATTCTCTGTAGGATTCTATAGATTGCAGCTCTGTAGCCAATCTAAGCTCAACTTGTTTCTGAGAAGAATGTGCATCTTTCACTTGAGAATGAAGTAGCTTCTCTCTGGTTCTAGCAGTAGTAAGTTCATCCTTAAGGCGCTGATTTTCCACCATGAGATTGGCATTTTGTTGAGAAAGGGGTGTAATGTTGGTGTCACGGGATTTAAGTGTTCTTTCCCATTCAGCCGTATCGTTTTCCATCGTAAGTGTGGCAGCAAGATGGCATTGGTTAGCTCACTGAAGCTCATCACACAACTAATACCAATCAGCCGTCTTCTCAGCTTCCTTTCTAGTTGCGTCCATCTACTTGTTCATGTCCTCTTTCACTACTTTTATCTCCTTAAGTATATTGTCTTTGTCCGAGGGATGGACATTTACATTGAAGCAAACCCCTTTGAAGCACCACTTGTCATTGAATCTCCGGGAAAGCTCTTGTGGGCCAGATCTGACATGGTAAGGAGGTCTCTCAATGATTGTCATAATGTCGATAGGAGATGGGGTAACATCTAGGGGTTCAAGAGATAGGGTATATGCAAAAGTAGGAGAGACAATAGTGGCTTCTTTACCAGCTTTGGAGCACTTATCTTCAGTGATAACACCCATGTCGGTTTTAGAATGCTTGCCTTCAGCCATGGTGCTTTCATCACCTTTGAGACTCTTACTTTCCTGCCTGTGATCTCTTTCTTTATCATCACCGGGACTTTTCCTTTGCGGTCATCTGTATAGTACTTCTCAGGTCATGCTTATCATAGTTGTAGTGCTTCTCACGGTCATGCTTATCATATTCATAGTGCTTCTCACGGTCACAATTACCATAATCATGTCGCTTATCATAACTATATTGCTTCTCGTGATCACCCTTCTCATAGTCATGCTTATCCCGCCGATACGAATCCTCTCGAGGCTACTTGTTCCAGTCTTCTTGGTCCAAGTAATCATAATCTCTAGCTTCTTGTTCTATTTTTACCCTCTACCGAGCCTCAGTTTCTGAGCGATAGCGGCCAATATTGTGTCATGGGTCACAGGAACTCAAATAACGGTTGAGATCACCTATATAAGAACGGTGCATGGTTGGACTTGGAAAAAATTAAATGAAAAGCAAGAAGTTCAGTTTTCTAGAAACAACAAGTACTAGGACAAACTAACAAACACATGAGCTTAATAGGTGGAAATCCTAAGTGTGTGTTGCGTGCAATCTAGCGTAACAAACCACTCGGTAATATGGGAGATAGAGACAATCCAATGTCTGTAATAGGCCTAATAGGTGGAGTTTGTGGAGTCCGGACAAGCCAAAAAGATATTTGCATGATCACCGGGGAGGAAGTTTTAGGAGGAAATTTATGTTGTGAGGTGTGTACATCCATTGAGAACTCTTCACCCAAAGTCACATTGAGGTTAGCTAAATTTTCAAATATATCTGAAATGGTATCCTCTGTAGCAGCGGAGTGTATGGAATCAGCTTCAGCTATTTCAACGTTAACACTACCTCCAGTTGTAGTCCCTCCTTTGTTTGGTTTCCCACTAATGTCAAGTGGACCTTTTCTTCGCAATGCTCAGGTTCCTCTTCCTCAGGCAGAGCCAATTCAGGTCGACTAGATGTCCCAACACCAGTGGCAATATTCGTTTCAAGCTAGCTTGAAGCATCAGCTTCAGTACCAGTATCTGAGCACTTCTTTAAAGTGTTTTCCTCTGTAGAAGTTTTGTCAGCTATGTCGTCTTTAGCACTTGGGGCATCAGGTGTTTCAACTGTTGAAGATGAAGCAGAAGGACGACCAGAAGTAAAAGATCTAGAGGGTGAAGAAAAGAAAATTAATGAAGGAACTCTTCTATGATAAGAATTTTTTTGGTTCTCTCCTTCTGACTGATAGCCTTTAAAGCTGCAAGTATAGAACTGCGAGCCTCAGAATCTTTAACAAGTAGTGGGACTTCTGTAAAGAGGAAAGGGAAAGTTTAATAGATGAAATTAAAAGCAAACAGGGTATACAATTCTGAGTAAATGTTTTCACCTCCTTCCATCCAAGCACTGTGAAAGCCCTTAGAACACCGAACATAAAAGAATTGGCTTACAAACCCAGAAATACTCTCTAGAGGGCCAAATATACCAGTTTGCAGTTTCGAGCAGCTTCGACAAAGAAGATGTAGGGGTTATCCTTTCTCGTCTTGAAAACATAGAGATAGCAAATGTCCTTAAGTAGGCGTGTAGTGTCTTTCACTCATGAACAGTATGTATAACCCCAATAAAGTGACATATCCATTAGGGTGTAACCAAAAGGGAGCAATGGCTAAGCAACCAAGAGCCATCCATAGAAAATCATTGAAAGGAGGAACAACCCCACTCAGTAGCATTAGACAGTTAACGGTTATGAATCCAGGAGGTGGTTGGTCAAGGTTATCACCTTTTCCTGGCAAAATGGCGTCATCCTTGGAGATTCCAAACTGCTTACACGTCTGTTTACAAATATGTGGGTTTATAGTTGTAGAGCATTTTTCCAAAGGCGGCTTGCTGAAAGGTCGAGGATCAGGAAAAGGCTGGTTTTCCACTAGCTCAGGCTGTATAGCTGTGGTAGCCTCAGATGCTTGTGGAGAAGTTCCAGTTTGACTGGAAGTTGTTGCCTCCTTACCCTTATGACGACTTTATTTTCGAGGTGTCTCCATTCTACATAAATAATCTGTTTTACGAAAACATCACAATTGCATGTTTCCTTTGTGCGAAGTGCAGTGCATGATTGTGCATATCATTGGAAAATGTTGGTGTATCACAGGTGTTTAGTGAAGAAGCAAATGCATCCAGGTTTTTGAGTCAAAGCTTTGAAACAGTCTAGGCCGAGTTCCTCGAAGCTGATTCGATATTGATCACTAAGAATTCATATACTTTGGAATGACCAAAGCTTTAATCTTGGAGTAGTCTTGATTCTACTATGGATTGTTTTCAAGTCATACATGGATATCATATATGGGTAACGATCCATAGAAGGATCATACACGATTCATGATTCATAAACTGTCCATAGTGCATCACTCAGGATTCATAGACCCCTAACGATCCATACATGGGTCGTATATGGTCCACGGATTGCCCGTGATCCGCGAAGGGGCTGTATATGAGATCGCAAGGCGGTCCATTACTTGGTGGTCCGTTGCTTGACTAAAGGCACTCCAGGAAAGTGATTAAAAACAAAGTCGTATTCCAAGGCATCGTGAACTTGTAATCAACACTGTGCATCAAGCATCAACAATTAGGTCCTCAACCCTTCAAAACTTCGATAGAACTTTTGCAATAGAACAAGCACTGCATTTTTTCACTAAGTCACACAACAATCCCACAATTTACAAAGAACAATAAGATGTCTACACCGGTATCGATCATCTCAACATTCTGCAGCGTCGGCTATGTTTCAAAATAATGTTGTGGACCAATCACACAACATCAAACTTCAAATTTGAGTCAAAGCCATGCAATGCCGAAATGCATCTCAACACCGTTGGCAATCAGTAAAGTTTGTGTCTAAGAGTAATGCTGAAAATCTTACTAAAATCAATACAATTTTTTTATGCAAAACCGATCAAGAGCATGACAAATTCAACTGCACATCAAGGAATTTCAAAATCAAACTACCATTGTGGAACGATCACACCATGTCAGATCTCAAGTCTGGTTAGAGTTGCAGATCAGTCGCACAACAACATCATGGAAGCATATGCAAAAGTGTTTTTAAATCAAATTCACAGCTATGATAAATAAAATAAAAAAGGTTTGAAAACAGTTTCGGCACAAGAATTCCGGTGCAAGTCATGTAAATTCAGGCTTAAACAGAAGAAGCGGATCAATCACGTAGTCCTATATGCAAGCATACGCAAGAACAATGCAAGAAATTTGGTGCAATTACAATAATAATCAAGACTAATTTAGCTGTGAATCATAGTATTCCAAAGTTTAAATTGAGATTGCGAATCCATCACACAACATCCGATTATATTTAGCATGTATGCATCTACAACAATAACTCATAATTAGGATAGAGAAAAGATCATATTTCAGCATGTATGGGTCAATCACATGATTTCAGGCCGTTTATTAACAGAAATACATGAAGCAATTTTAACACAAATTTGACTTCAAAAACCTCAAGCCAATATTGTAAACCAATCAAGCAATATTAGATTTCATGATTAAATCAGAGTTGCTAGTCAGTCACCCAACATCAAATGCATTTCACCATAGACGCATAAAAACATTTAGAATTAAAATATAAAGAATTCTCGACTGATGTTGGTAAAATAAGAAGTTGAAAAACAGTTTTAGCACAAGATTAGCAAAAGAAATGATGATACCGAAACTCTGTGCAAATCATATAGGTTCAAATTCAAAGCTGAAGATCGCGGATCGATCACGTGAGCATTAGGTTGAGATTTACCATAAAGATAGTTCAAAACTAAAGAAATTCTCGCTACTTTGTTGATTGAAAAGAAAATATTTATAATAAGTTGGATGCCAAATTTCAGATTCAAGCCAAATTGTTGGTTAATCACACGATTTTAGACTGTCTTGATATGAAATCAATTGCAAAAACCCCAAGCCTAACCTAAAGTCACCTTAAACAAGTTGCCAAACAAGTTTACTCAACGCAGATCTGTACAATCGATTTCAAGCGTTGCAAAATTCAGTTTCAAACAGTTATTGTGACTCAGCACCATTGATTCACCCATCAAAACCGTTCGAATCCAGAAGTTATTCATACAAAAGCATTAAAAAATCGGAATAATACAAAATCAAGGAAAATAAAAGAAGCCTACTGTCAAAAGATTGGGTGATCTCTGACAACTAAGCGGCGAGGAGGCTTTGACAACAATGAGCTCGAAGTGTGGTGGAAATTGAAAGCAACTCCAGATCCGAGAATTAGCAAGTTTCTGATATTTTTCTTCAAACAGGCTCGTCCACCATTATTTTTCTTTTTTGTTGAAGAAAATGGAAATGCGGAAGTAAAAGGGGATCTAGAATATAAAAACTAGGTTAAAATGGGTTGGGTCAAAGCCCACATAAATGCGTGAATAGTTCAAAATAAAGGCAAGGTTACTTCAATCATCCAGAATTCCAGACGACCCATTACAGAGATAATCATAACCGTTGATTTTTTGAAACCTATATTTTTTCGAGAAAAATACAAAATCCGAGTGGAAAATGTTAACTCCTTAAAAACCATGGGTCGCATGAAGGAAGAGCTGCTGATGGATTGTGTATATTATGTCTTGTGTATTGTACTTGGCATGGACCGTTCGTACCACAAGTCCGGACCGTGTATGTGCAACTAAGCATGGATTGAGTCGTTTCACTATACAATGTTGGGTCGCCCAATATTTGTCTTCCATGGATCGTTGCATTCTGTTATGAAAATGGATAGAGCAGGATGAAGCATGCTCATGTACAAATATCGCAAATCAGCAAAAAGCATTTATATTATAGCTTGTTAAACATGCTTATGGATCGGCAAGTCCATGTACGTGAGTCATAGTTAATACATGGA
This sequence comes from Allium sativum, assembly GCA_030737875.1. Lineage (NCBI taxonomy): Eukaryota > Viridiplantae > Streptophyta > Magnoliopsida > Asparagales > Amaryllidaceae > Allium > Allium sativum. Next base: position 458,374,490 of record CM060918.1, read on the forward strand.
TCATGTTTTATACACTATGGATCGTATATAAATTATTATGGCCAGGACTATGAGGTTTATATGAAGCTTGGGTCATTCCTATTTCATGGATTGCAGATGAGCAGCATGGCATGTTGGATCACTTGCTTCCAACATCATGGAGTGTGCGCCTCCAACATAGATGGATCATTTATCACCTTAATATGGGTCACTAACGAACAATCTACACTTATATGGGTCGTTGATTCTGCAACAGATGAAGAATACCAACATAAGTAGTTTGATGCTATATTGTACAAAGAGGCTAAGCTGCATGAATTAGATAAAAGAGTTGCATGCTTCATTCCGGCTTATCGCATATATAGCGCCATGTGGATATCATGTAAATCGACGTCATGAAGCAGCTAGCTTGGTTCATTTCTACTTTAACGTGTGCAAGGACCATGATATTATATGGATTAATTACATAAATAAGGGAGACAAGGATTGCTCTAGAATGGATAAAAGAAAGAGGTGGCACAATATACTGAAGTGGTTGCATTATAAGTGCTTGTTTATATGGATCGTGAGTTGTTTAAATGAGAGAGGATGACATGGCACATTTGTATTGCTGACTTCCCAACTGTAAAGCATGAATTGATTAAGCACATCTATTAAATAATAGTAAATTAGAAACTTTTAAATCTCTCTCATTAAGTTAGGAGTTTTCCCTCTTCTCCTTAGTTCTCTACAGATATTTTATTTTTTAAATTAGTTTTTTTTATTTTACACTTATTTACTATTTCTCTCACATTATACTAGTGTGTATGTAACACCCCACGTCCATTAATGTCACTCACAAAGGGAATGCATTAACTTCCATTGAGCGTATTTAGTGTATAGAACGGAATATAACAAGACAGATATAAATAATGGTAACTGAAAATTCTAAAACAACTTTTATTGCAGCGGAAAAATAGTTTGATTACAACAACTTCATAAACCAAGTACACTTAATAGCCATCTTGATAAATTGTTTCAGAGTACATAAAATAAAAGGCATAAACCCCAACACAAGTAGCCATAAAAGAGATGAGCTGAACTTTACTTTTAGCAATCCAAGCACTTCCAAAAGAGAGAGAAAGAGATCCGAGATCAAGCTCCACTAGTACTAGTCCCACCCTGAGAACCGGGGGGGGGGGGGGGGAGGAGGAAAAGAGGCGAACAAGGGGGTCAGACAAAAAGTCTGGCGAGTATAATAACTTTAACAATATAATTATTAAAGTAACTAGGATAAGGCATAAACTGGTAAGATAAGATATGACCATGAAATAAGTGGGAATGACAAAGAAAATAAGAGAAATATTCTGGCGTTAATCTCGTTCCTAATCACTATAGGATAATTGCTATACTACACCACCACTAGTAACCCTAAAAGTTGATCCCGCCTACAGAACTTAATAATGATAATGGTAGTTTCGTGTACCCCTAGCTGCCTTCATAGGTGTTGTCTGCCCCTATCTCCACTAGTTGTACCCACTACCCCCATTCGATCGGCTCCCTAACTCATAGATACCTGTGCTGGTCCCACAGTGGGGTGTATCACTCCCTAAAGTGGCAACCCGATACCACCAAAGATGCACAGCTTACATCTACACGATGCAACAACGTCTTACCTACCTGACCGAGCCCACGCACGCACATGACCCCGTTGGACTTGTGTTGCCACCGCTAACCCGTTTTGACCTCTTACAATCAAATCCAGTAAGCGTGTCCCGTCCTCGACTTGGGTCAAGCTCACAAAGATACTTAATGTGTTACTGGTTTGAAAAGGGCCCCCATGCTTGACACAAGCCTTCCACCTATGCTTGGTCCCCACTAAGGTTTCCCCACTTAGCCCCATTCTTATTCATGTCTTCTTACATGTTTCAATCTTGGTTAAGTGCATCTAATCTATTTCACATGCCACCCAAGGCACCCACATAATTTCACATGCCACCGGAGGCACCCACTTAACACCCCATGTCCCACCACATGTTTATCTGGTTAAGTGTTACTTAATTCATTTGAACTGTAATCTTGTAAAGACCTCCCACATTAGGCTGACATTTGCGGTTGCTAGATTTGCCGGGCGGGTCCGGGCAGTCATATACCGAAAACGAGCCTAACCTCGTGTCTTTACAATTGTTACGCATTTAATTTGTGCCTTTGACCTCTCACATTAGACTGGCATTTGTGACTGCTGGATTTGTCAGGCAGGTCCGGGCAGTCTTACACCACAAAAGAGTCTAACCTCGTGTCTTAGGCGGTTAATTATTACACATCTTTATTTAACCCCAAATTGGATTAATATCCCTATTCGAATTTTTCAATAAATTCCAAATTTATTTATGTCCATAATTGTCTCTTAAAATTATGTCCATAAATTCCAATTATGCCAATTGATTTCTCAAATTAATTATATGCCTTTTAAGGCCATTTTATGCCAATTCATAATTTATGTATATTCAGTATTATCCCATCATCCCCACGCTATTCGTACGTTTTCATATGACATATGTTAGACTCGCAAATAGTCTAACTTATAAAAAGAAAAACAACATCACATAACACATAAAATAGATCTAAGGATCATGACATAAGATTACATAGCCAATAACTTGCATATGAATTTCATTCAAACTAGCATATGATACAAAACTAGCATAGGTAATGGGCATAAACTTGCATAACTTATGTACTGCTATAGATCCTAATATAAAGGTGTGAAATTGCATATGGATCTAAACATAAAGATGTAAACTTGCATATAGATCTAAACATAAAGATGTAAACTTGCATATAGATCTAAACATAAAGATGTAAACTTGCGTATGGGTCTAAACATAAAGATGTAAACTTGCATATGGATCTAGACATAAAGGTTAATGTCACGTAAACTAGCATATGCATATACATGTCTCACATATATTTTAACAACCCAAACTTGCATAAGATTCATACATGAATATATGATCCAATCATCACAAACTTGCATAAGATATATTATTCAACTTGCATATGATTCACATAAGAACTAACATATGATCCAACTTGCATAAGACTAACATATGATTCAACACCACAAACATACATATAATTTACATCACATGATTCAAAATCATATTCTCATAATCTCAATCATATCTTATCATAATTAAATTAATTAATTATTTTGTGAAAGCTATCATACTCACAATTAAAAAGAGTAGTCTTGTCTTTTTGGGATCTGTATTCTGAAACTGAATTGCTCGCCTTTGATGTAGACTAATCGTTATTTAGATTTGATTTGATTTTGATTCAAGCTTCTATCTTGCTTTAGGGTTGAAAGTGTATGGCGGCTACTCTAGGTTCTCCATTGACGGCATGGCGGCTCTTGTTATGAATTAATGTGATTAGGGTTAGGGGTTTAGGAGTGTTTTTATAGAAGTTTAATTTAATAAGAGCCGTCGGATTAACCTAGGGATAACCAGAACCATCAGGACCACTCAGATTCCACATCAGCCCTTAGCGTGAATCGGGCCACGGGTTGACAGCCGAACACCCTGGATCGACCCCTAATTGACCCAGCAGAGCTTGGGTCGACTCCAAAAATGGTGTGGTTCGGTTATTCCCCCTCCCGATTCGCTGTTTTGAACTTTTTTTGAATATTATATATATATATATATATATATATATATATATATATATATATATATTTCTCTCATATGCATACAAACTTCAAGGCTTAATAACTTCTTCATAATTAATCCGTTTTATGCAAACCAAATGTCTGTCTGGACCCAAAATTTTGAGACGAACATAATAGCGCAACCCATTTCACTTAATTCTTCTTCTAAAAATTAAGTATACTTTAATTTATGAATTTTAATGTTATAAAATTACGGGGTGTTACATTCTCCCCTCCATAAAGGATTTCGTCCCCAAAATCTCTAAGTTAAGAAGAATGTATCCTACTAACCAATCATCCGTCTACTCAACCATCATCCACAAGCATCCATTGTCCTTAAAGAAATTTCTAATTCTATATGAACTTATGCAAAAATGTGTGTATATGTTCCTTATCTAATGCAAAGATCAGGCGGTCCATTGATTCAATTGACCTTTTTTAATGCAAATCATGATAGTGCCATGCGTCCATTATGTATGCGAAAGATTCCTATCGATACATATTATTTCTACATGTGTGCACAACCATTCATAAAAATGCAGCATCCATATGATAAAACAACCATTATACATCCATTAATTTAGATATGCACACGCATTTATATGCAACATGAAGGTGATTGAGCCGATCTAGTGCCTAATGTGTGTGTACATGCATCCACGAGCAACCACTAGCAACCACTCGCATCCATTTGCATCCACCAAACATAACATGTCTCAAACACATGTTTGCAACCATAGGGTTCTTCCTAACTAAAGATCGAAGATGTCATCGCAAAGATAATACTAAAAGATAGGACAAGTGTCAACAAAGCGGTAGAAAAAGGAGAAATTAAAACATACCATCAAAAAGGAAAGGATACAGCGTACGCATTTTGTCTTCCATCTCCCGAGTCGCGTCTCTTTGATCATCTCCCCATTGCACTTTGACTAACTTGACCTCTTTATTGCAAAGCTTTTTGACCTCCGATCCGAGAATGCATGTAGGAGCTCGTCTGATCGTGGCATTGCACTCTACTTCCACTTCTTCGAGCATGCTCGGCTCTACCACTTCCGCCGTATCGTGTAAAAACTTACGCAAATGCGAAACGTGAAACACGCCATGAACTCCGCTGAGCTTCTCTGGTAACTTTACTCTATCCGCCATCTGTCCAATCCTCTCTGTAATTGGAAAGGGTCCTACGAACCTCGGTGCCAACTTCCCTACTGACCCAAAACGGACTATGTTTCTTAACGGTGACACCTTAACAAAAACCATGTCCCCGATATTGAATTCAAGATCGGTTCGTCTCCTATCAGCAAATGACTACTGTAGGTCCTGTGCCGTCTTCATTCGCCGTCGAATCAGGTATATCTTCTCCGAAGTCTCCCTAATCATGTTGGGTCCAAGCAAAACCTTATCAATGGAGTCCCACCAACATGTAGGTGATCGATACGGTCGTCCATAAAGAGCCTCAAAAGGTGTCATGCCAATGCTAGCCTGATAACTATTATTATAGGCGAACTCCACTAGTGGAAGGTGTTCTTCCCATGTTCCTCCAAAGTCTAGGATGCATAGTCTCAGAAGGTCTTCTAGAACCCGATTTACTCTCTCGGTCTGGCCGTTCGTCTGAGGGTGATAAGCGGTACTTAAGCATAATTGCGTTCCAACCACCTCTTGTAAGCTTTTCCAAAATTCGCTTATGAAAATGGGATCTCTATCACTCACAATGCTAGAGGGCATGTCGTGCAAACGAACTATCTCTCAAAGGTAAACAGATGCTAACCACGCGGCGGTCCTTCTACTTTTAACGGGAATAAAATGTGCACTTTTGGTAAGTCTGTCTACAATTACCCTAATCCCCGTATTACCCTTCCTTGATCTTGGTAATCCATCTACAAAATCCATGGAAACGCTTTCCCATTTCCAAAGCGGAATCTCTAAGGGATGGAGCAAACCTCCAGGCTTCTTTTGCTCTGCCTTGACTTGTTGGCACACTAAGCATCTAGCAACGAACTTGGCCATGTCCTTCTTCATTCCGGCCCAAAAGAAAACTAGCTTCATATCCTTATACATCTTATCACCACCGGGATGTATGGTCATCTTAGAGCGAAGTGAGTCTTCAAGAATTGCCTTCTTCAAACTCTCGTGTTGTGGTACACAAAGTCTTCCATTTCTATGTAGCCAACCTCTCTTATCTATAGCATATCCATCAAGATGACTCGAGGACTCCCCTCCTATAAGCTTACCTACCATCTCAACTAACTGTGGGTCATTTCCCTGTGCCTCTCCAACTCGACCCAAAAGTGTAGGTTGCACCTCTAACGATGCCAATAATCCGGGTACATAATCGATAGAGGGTCTGAAGTCAAAGGAAGATATATACTCCAAACTCTGCCGCTAAAGGACTTAAAGTTAACTTCTTTCTACTTAAGGCGTCGGCTACAACGTTACCCTTGCTAGGGGTATATGCGATCTCAAAATCGTAGGATGCCAAAAACTCCATCCATCGCTATTGCCTCAAGTTTAGGTCCTTCTTAGAGAATAAGTAATTTAGCGACTTATGGTCTGTATACAACTCAAATCTCTCGCCAAGCAAATAATGATGCCATGAATTAAGCGCAAAAACTATGGCCGTCAAATCTAAGTCGTGGGTAGGGTAATTTTTCTCGTGGGCTTTCAACTGTCTTCCACCATAGCATATCACCCTTCCCTCTTGCATTAAAACTGCGCCAAGCCCTCTCCCGCAAGCATCGATATATACAGTGAATGTCTTACTCCCGTATGGCAAAACTAAAACTGGAGCTGTCGTCAAAGCCCTCTTCAGACGTTGGAAAGCATCGTCACAGTCAACGTCCCAAGTAAAAGTCAAATTCTTCTTCGTTAATCGCGTGAGAGGGGCTGATATCTTCGCGAAGTCCTTTATGAACTTCCTATAATAGCCAGCCAGCTCTAAAAAGCTTCTTACGTATGTTGCGTTCTTAGGAGTTTTCCAATCTTGGATTGCCACCACTTTGGCGGGATCCACGGCTATCCCTTCCTTAGAGACCACGTGTCCTAAGAACCTCACTTCTTTTCTCCAAAAATGGCACTTGGAGAACTTAGCTTTTAGCTGATGCGCTCGTAGGGTATCTAAGACTTCCCTAAGATGTAGGGCATGCTCTTCTTCATTTTTAGAGAAAACAAGAATATCGTCTACAAAGACTACCACAAACTTGTTTAGAAACTCCCTAAACACTCTACTCATTAAGTCAACAAAGTATGCAGGTGCATTCGTCAAACCAAAAGGCATGACGAGCCACTCAAAGAAACCGTCAGGTGTTCTAAAGACAGTCTTATCAATGCTATCTTCAGCCACCCTTAGCTGATGAAACCCTGTAGCTAAATCCAATTGCGAGAAAACTGAAGCACCCACCAACTGATCAAATAAATCGTCTATCCTCGGCAATGGGTGCCTGTTCTTCTTTGTTAGCTTATTCATCTCACTATAGTCCACGCACAATCTAAGTGAACCGTCAGCTTTTGTAGCAAAAACGACTGGAGCACCCCACTCCAAAATACTTCTACTTATGAACCCTTTCTCAAGCAATTCTTTCACTTGCTTACTGAGTTCTCTTCTCTCTCTCTCTCGGAGCCATGTTGCGCACTGGTAATGCAACTGGCTTTGCATTATCTACTAGATATATTCGAAAGTCTATCTCGCGCCTTTGGGGGTAAACCTCGAACTTCATCGAAGACGTCACTATATTCACGGACCAGACGAACAGATTTCAAATCATCATTGGATGCGACTAGGGATTCTAGGTAGTTAAGCATTACCAGACCACTAGGGTCATAAGAAATATCAAGGGTCTTTCCACAACGAGTCAACAATCTAACTACCCTTCTTTCACAATCTAGGATGGCACCGTATCTAGTTAGCAAATCCATACCTAGAATCAAGCCGTAGCCCATGAAGCCAAGAACAAAGGCGTTGCATTCAAACCCAGCGCCCAAGATAGACATTCTCAAATCCCGACAAATCATAGAAAGATGAGCCGAACCACCAATAGGATTTGAGACTACTATGGGATCCGTAACGAGACTTGTATTTATGTGTAGTGTTTCAACTAACGAAGCAGATACAAACGAGTGTGAAGCGCCAGAGTCAAACAAAGTATGAACAGAATGATCAAACAGGAAAACTAAACTTTCAACGGAAATGTTTCTACCTTTCCCCTGTCCTGGTGCCATGAGAGCCAGAATCTGCCCTCCCGCCTGCCCTGGTGCCATGAGAGCCTGAAGCTGCCCTCCAGAAGTTCTTTGCCCTTGCCCCTGTTTCCTTCGGCAGTCCTTAACTAGATGACCTGCCTCTCTACAGTGGAAACAACTAGTCTTCTTCTTTTTCCTACAGTCTTTGCTCAGATGGCCTGGTGTCCCACAATTACAGCACTTCTTCTTTCCTTTTCCATTATTGTTCTTCCCGCCTTTCTCGTTTTGCTATTGTGGCTTCTTCTGGTCTCCATTCTTCTCCGGTTCCTTATTAGTATTCACACCTTTCTCTTCCTCGTGCATAAGCACTATGTCAACCAGTTTCTCAAAGGTAGCCCCCATCGGAATGTAAGTCATCGCCAACCCATGTAGTGGCTCATTCAAACCTTTAACAAACCTCAGGGCCTTCTTCTCAGGTGTGTTTACCAATTCCAAGACAAATCTCGCCAACTAATTGAACTTGTTGACGTACTCCTTTACTGATAAATCCCCTTGCTTCAACGCCAAGAATCTTTCCATATATAAATTCTCTTCTGCTCGTGAGAGAAACTTCATTTCGAACCTACGCTTGAAATCCATCCATGTCTCCACCGAACGCTCTCCGTTCGTGACCTCCCACCAAAACTAGGCTTCGTCTTTCATTAACCATGCATCCAATTGGACCTTCCTTCCATCTTCTACTTCGAAAATACCAAATAGATCTTCCACCTCCTTAAGACAATTTCGAGCTTCAACAAACGTCTCTGATCCGTGAAAAGGTTTCCCACCCATTGCCCTAAAATCTTTGCATATCTTTGCAAAAGTATTAACAAGGGGAGGAGGAGGAGGAGGGGGAGGAGGAGGAGCATTTGCTGGGCCTACGACATTGGACCTAGCTTCCAGATACCTTCTAAACCATCCTAGTAACGGTATCTCCTCGGGTATCTCGGGAATTCCAAACATGCTGAAAAGAAAATGAAGAGATTCAAAACGAAGAATTCGAAAGAAAGATATATGGCTCTTGGGGGGTTATGTTTTTAAAACAAACTTTTCTCTTGAAAATACTTTCCTTAAAACATACTTTTGAAAGTATTTCTTTATAAAATGTTTTTCGAAAAATAGTTTTTCAAAATTCATATCTGGTATGGTAACCTTCAACTCTGATACCACGTGTAACACCCCACGTCCATTAATGTCACTCACAAAGGGAATGCATTAACTTCTATGGAGCGTATTTAGTGTATAGAACAGAATATAACAAGACAGATATAAATAATGGTACTTGAAAATTCTAAAACAACTTTTATTGCAGCAGAGAAATAGTTTTATAACAACAACTTCATAAACCAAGTACACTTAATATCCAGCTTGATAAATTGTTTCAGAGTACATAAAATAAAAAGCATAAACCCCAACACAAGTAGCCATAAAAGAGATGAGCTGAACTTTACTTTCAGCAATCCAAGCACTTCCAAAAGAGAGAGAAAGAGATCTGAGATCAAGCTCCACTAGTACTAGTCCCACACTGAGAACCTGGGGGGCAAGGAAGAAAAGAGGCGAAAACAAGGGGATCAGACATAAAGTCTGGCGAGTATAATAACTTTAACAATATAATTATTAAAGTAACTAGGATAAGGCATAAACTGGTAAGATAAGATATGACCATGAAACAAGTGGGCATGACAAAGCAAATAAGAGGAATATTATGGCGTTAATCTCGTTCCTAATCACTAAAGGATAATTACTATACTGCACCACAACTAGTCACCCTAAAAGTTGATCCCGCCTACAGAACTTAATAATGATAATGGTAGTTTCTTGTACCCCTAACTGCCTTCATAGGTGCCGTCGGCCCCTATCTCCACTAGTTGTACCCACTACCCCCATTCGATCGGCTCCCTAACTCGTAGATACCCGTGCTGGTCCCACAGTGGGGTGTATCACTCCCCAAAGTGGCAACCCGATACCACCAAAGATGCACGACTTATATCTACACGATGCAACAACGTCTTACCTACCAGCCCGGGCCCACGCACGCACATGACCCCATTGGACTTGTGTCGCCACTGCTAACCCGTTTTGACCTCTTACAATCAAATCCAGTAAGTGTGTCCCGTCCTCGACTTGGGTTGAGCTCACAAAGATACTTAATGGGTTATTGGTTTGAAAAGGGACCCATGCTTGACACAAGCCTTCCACCTATGCTTGTCCCCACTAAGGTTTCCCCACTTAACCCCATTCTTATTCATGTCTTCTTACATGTTTCAATCTTGGTTAAGTGCATCTAATCGTATTTCACATGCCACCCAAGGCACCCACTTAATTTCACATGCTACTCAAGGTACCCACTTAACCCTCCATGTCCCACCACATGTTTATCTGGTTAAGTGCTACTTATTTCATTAGAACCGTAATCTTGTAAAGACCTCCCACATTAGGCTGACATTTGCGGTTGTTGGATTTGCCGGGCAGGTCCGGGCAGTCTTATACCGCAAACGAGCCTAACGTCGTGTCTATACAATTGTTACGCATTTAATTCGTGCCTTTGACCTCTCACATTAGACTGGCATTTGTGGATGCTGGATTTGCCGGGCGGGTCCGGGCAGTCTTACACCACAAAAGAGTCTAACCTCGTGTCTTAGGCGGTTAATTATTACACATCTTTATTTAACCCCAAATTGGATTAATATCCCTATTCGAATTTGTCAATAAATTCCAAATTTATTTATGTCCATAATTGTCTCTCAAAATTATGTCCATAAATACCCATTATGCCAATTAATGTCTCAAATTAATTATATGCCTTATAAGGCCATTTTATGCCAATTCACAATTTATGTATATTCAATATTATCCTATCATCCCCACGCTATTCGTACGTTTTCATATGACATATGTTAGACTCGCAGATAGTCTAACTTATAAAAAGAAAAACAACATCACATAACACATAAAATAGATCTAAGGATCATGACATAATATTACATAGTCAATAACTTGCATAAGAGTTTCTTTAAAACTAGCATATGATACAAAACTAGCATAGGTAATGGGCATAAACTTGCATAACTTATGTATTGTTATAGATCCAAACATAAAGGTGTGAACTTGCATATGGATCTAAACATAAAGATGTAAACTTGCATATAGATCTAAACATAAAGATGTAAACTTGCATATGGGTCTAAACATAAAGATGTAAACTTGCATATGGATCTAGACATATCTAGATCTTATGTCACATAAACTAGCATAAGCATAAACATGTCTCACATATATTTTAACAACCGAAACTTGCATAAGATTCATACATGAATATATGATCCAATCATCAAAAACTTGCATAAGATATATGATTCAACTTGCATAAGATTCACATAAGAACTAACATATGATCCAACTTGCATAAGACTAACATATGATTCAACACCACAAACATACATAAAATTTACATCACATGATTCAAAATCATATTCTCATAATCCCAATCATATATTATCATAATTAAATTAATTAATTATTTTGTGAAAGCTATCATACTCACAATTAAAATGAATAGTCTTGTCTTTTTGGGATCTGTATCTGAAACTGAATTGCTCGCCTTTGATGTAGACTAATCGTTATTTAGATTTGATTTGATTTTGATTCAAGCTTCTATCTTTCTTTAGGGTTGAAAGTGTATGGCGATTACTCTAGGTTCTCCATTGACGACATGGCGGCTCTTGTTATGAATTAATGTGATTAGGGTTAGGGGTTTAGGAGTGTTTTTATAGAAGTTTAATTTAATATGAGCCATCGGATTAACCTAGGGATAACCAGAACCATCAGGACCACTCAGATGCCACATCAGCCCTTAGGGTGAATCGGGCCACGGGTTGACACCAAACACCCTGGATCGACCCCTAGTTGACCCAGCGGGGCTCGGGTCGACTCCAAAAATGGTGCGGTTCAGTTATTCCCCCTCCCGATTCGTTGTTTTGAACTTTTTTTAATATATATATATATATATATATATATATATATATATTTCTCTCATATGCATACAAACTTCAACGCTTAATAACTTCTTCATAATTTATCCGCTTTATGCAAACCAAATGTCTATCTTGACCCAAAATTTTGAGACGAACATAATTGCGCAACCCATTTCACTTAATTCTTCTTCTAAAAATTAATTATACTTTAATTTGTGAATTTTAATGTTATAAAATTATGGGGTGTTACATTCTTCCTCCTTAAAGTATTTCGTCCCCGAAATCTCTAAGTTAAGAAGAATGTATCCTACCAACCAATTATCCATCTACTCAACCATCATCCACAAGCATCCATTGTCCTTAAAGAAATTTCTAACACTATATGAACTTATGCAAAAATGTGTATATATGTTCCTTATCTAATGCAAAGATCAGGCGGTCCACTGATTCAGTTGACCTCCTTAATGCAAAACATGATAGTGCCATGCGTCCATTATGTATGCGAAAGAATCCTATTGATACATATTATTTCTACATGTGTGCATAACCATTCATCAAAATGCAGCATCCATATGATAACACAACCATTATACATCCATTAATTTAGATATGCACACGCATTTATATGCAACATGAAGGTGATTGAGCCGATCTAGTTTAACACCCCACCTCCGCCAGGGTCACTCTTGCAAGTACACTGGCTTTGGAGGGGTGTTGGTCAAGGTAAACATGCATGAAGATATCACAAGACAGAACATATGAGTAAAACAGAGTAAATAAAGCAGCGGATAAAATTTCTATTTCAAAACCATAGTCAAGTTACATCAAAGTACTTAGTCATCATTTTCCCAACAAAACAAAGTCTAGAAAAACATAAACTGAAAAATAACATAAGTAAAGTATTCCCCAAAGATAACAGTAGTGTCGCCATAGCAAAGCTCAAGTCCAAACCGTACATGAGCTATCCAGTAAGCAAGCTAAAGATCCAAGCTAGGTGCTAGTATTCCCACCCTGAGAACCTAGGGGGGGAGGGGAACAGAAGAAAAGAGGCGAAAGAAAACGGGTCAGTCAAAAAGACTGGTAAGTCCTACCTACTATTAGTATAAAAACTAATAAAGTTAACTGGACATGTAAAACAGAGATGAAACATAGGATGATAACTGGCATGGTGAAAAGTTAACAAGATAGATCAAGTGTGGCATCGCGTATACAAGGTTAAGTTGCACCAAGTGTACTAGTATTCTAATCCATGTCAAATATAAACAAGAAATGATCCCTTAGCCCAATGTTGGCCCAAACTCATGAGATGACCTAAATCAAGGTCCAACTACTCGGTCTAGTCGATCGGCTCCCTATAAGTCTAACTCGTCGTGTGTCGGTGTCATACAGCCTAATCATGGAATGTAGTTAACTGTGCAAGGTCCACCCTAGGGTGTATCCAGCCCTAAGGTGTAAACCACAGACACAATTCAAGCACGCACAGTCTAAACCTACCGGTGCCCATGTTCAACTCCGGACTTAATGTGCACGACCATGGTCCGCCTGAACTTAACTGGTGCACTATTCAGCCGTCTCTTTTGGTCTCTTACAATCAGTCAGTAATCGTGCCCCACCCTAGCCTAGTCCAGGGTATCCAGATACTCCCAAGTAGGTTACTGCCGAAATGGACCGCGTAACAAGGATTTTCAAACAGGTTAAGTGTGGTTAACCCTATCCTAACCATGTATTGAGTTGGTCAAGTGTATCCAAGCAATTCATGACTTAACCCTATCAATACATCGTGTTCAACTGGTTAAGTATATTCAAGTAGTCCATGACTTAACCCTACCAATCCATCGTGTTTAATTGGTTAAGTATTCAAGTAGTCCATGACTTAACCCTACCTTGTGGCATTAATTAACTTAATGCACCCTAACCTCTCACATTAGACTTTGTTGTGGTTACTAGTTAAGCCGGGCGGGTCCGGGTAGCTTTACACCACAACCTAGTCTAACCTCGGGTTTTAAGTGCGATGTGACCAACTACTCACATTGGGTCCTATTGCTTGTAGCCACTAGTTAAGCCGGTCGGTTCCGGGTAGATTTATGCTACAAACTCAACCTAACCTCGAGTTGGACACTTTCATGTTTTCTACATGTCATGTCCACGTTCATGTTTTCAAGCATCGTCACATGTCATATTTTCCAAGTCATGTTTCATGTCATTTAAGTTTACCCATAACGTAACCCCATCGCACGTAAGTTCGCATCAACACAAATAGATCAAAAAAGGGGGAACATAAGAATATGACAAGGTGGGCATAAGATGGCAAAGTCTATCACAAGTTAAACATGGTGATATTTGAGGCCAAAAGGGGTTCAACATACTAGCATATGGCCTCAACATGTATGATAGCATAAAAGGTGACTTGGTCTCAAACATATCAAATAGCATAAGGGCGATTTGGCCACAAGCATGCATAATAGCATAAGGGTGATTTGGCCACAAGCATGCATAATAGCATAAGGGTGATTTGGCCACAAGCATGCATAATAGCATAAGGGTGCTTTGGCCACAAGCATGCATAATAGCAAATATGGTGGTAGCATGGTAATAGTTGACATAGGGTGACAATCCTAACTAGTGCATAGCAAATAGGTTCAATATCATCATATGCATGTTAAGGAACATGAGGGGTTAAGGTTTGTTAACATGCATAAGCCATAATCCATTTCATAGCATTTTTTATCCCAAGGTCAACATGAACGGTACTAGGTTCATGATAGGTCCACAACCATAAATCAAGAGAGGCATGAATAGATCTATGCATACAATGATAGGTTCAAGGCAAATATTGCACTTAGGTCCAATTCAAATCTACACATGTATGACATTAAACTTAGCAAATAGGTGATACATGGTCATAGATGGCATAGGATGATAACTAGTGATTCGCATATAACATCATATGCAAGATAACATAAGGGTTATGAGAGTTTCTATGTTGCCTTATGCAACATTTCAAATCAAAGCTCATAGCTTTATATGCACAAAGTCAAGGTGATAGCTTTACAAACATGCATAGAATAAATCTATGCATAACATGATAGAATCAAAGCACAAATCATACTTAGGCCCAAACTCAAACTTGCAACATGTCATATTTAACTTCATAGTTAGAATCTAAGAGTAGAATAGGGCTTACGATGCTATGAAGACTTATAAAATAAAATAAGATTGAGACGAAGCCACTAGCAACACTAAAAAACCCCAAATAATAAGCTCCAATGAAAACCCTTGAGAAATAAGAAGAAGATCCTTGCTTTGATGAAGAAAGATTGAACTTTGGCCTTGAATCAAACTTAGAAACTCTCAAACAAGCTTAGGAACTGTCATATGAATGAAGATGGAGACTATGACAAGAGGGTGGAGGCCATGATTAAACATTTTGGCATAATCTAGTTGCAGGATTGATTTATGATGGTTTAGGCTAGGTATTAGGGTCCTTTTATAGAAGTTTAGGTTAGTTTAGGCCATAGGATTAACCCTAATTCAGATCTGAGCCTTTAAAATCCGTCACAAGCCTTAAAACATGTCCTGAGGAACAAATCAGGTGCACCCAGGCCAAACTGGCCGACCACCCAAGTCGACAGGGGTGTCGATTGGGCAGTCGACACCACCTGGGGTGTGTCGACTCCCAAGTCGACTCCCCAGTCGACTTGGGGGTGGAGGGAATTTTTCCCACCTGTCCTGCTTGGCTGAATTTGAATTCTGAATTCAAATTTGAACTATTTTTGAACTTGAAATTTTCTGAAAACTTTGACGGACCATAACTTGGTCATACGGACTCCGATTTTCGAAAACTCGGACTCTATTTCGCGTATTTTTCCGAGACGAACGCACTGGCACAGCTCGCTTCCCTTGATTCAGATATTATCATTTAATTCTGCCTTGGTTTATGTTATATCATGTTATTTAAAAATACGGGTTGTTACATTCTCCCCACCTTAAAGGATTTCGTCCCCGAAATCTTCAAGTTAGGAAGAACATATCCTACCATCCATCATCCATCTACTCACAACATCATCCACAAGTAACCATTGTCCTTAACAAATTCTAAATGCTGTATGATCATATGCAAAGGTGTGTGTATATGTACTTATCTAATGCGAAAATCAGGCGGTTACTGATTCAGTAAACCTCCTTAATGCAAAGTATGTTAGTGAAATGAGTCCATATGTATGCAAATTCCTGACATAATTTATAATCTCTATATGAGTGCACATAACATTCATCCATATGCAACATCCACGTGATAGCATAACAAGTTTCATCCATGAATAAGTATAAGCACTCATGCATATGCAATATGAAAGTGTGTGATCCGATCTTAGTGCCTAATGTGTATAATGCATCCACGAGTATCCACTTGCAAACACTTGCAACCACTTGCAAACATCAAGCATAACATGTTTCAAATACATGTTTCATCCAAAGGGTTACTACCTAAGGTTCTCATGACAAGGTTAACGAGATAACAAGATAAACATGGATAGCAAAAGAAAGATATGCTAACTAGGAAAAGAGTTTGAGAATGTACCCTCAAAAAGAAATGGATAAAGCCCACGCATCTTCTCCTCGGTTTCCCAAGTTGCATCCTCTTCGGCCTCACTCCACTGAACCTTCACCAATTTGACTTCTCGATTTCTTAGCTTCTTGATCTCCGTTCCCAAGATATGAATCGGTGCTCTCCTCAAGGTTGCCTCTTTCTCTACCTCCACGTCTTCAAGAATGCTAGGTTCAACCACTTCAGCGGACTCATGTAGGCACTTTCGGAGATGCGAGACATGAAAGACATTATGCACTCCGGCCAGCTTCTTGGGCAATTCCACCTTATAAGCCATCTTCCCAATCCTCTCTATGATAGGGAAGGGTCCTACGAACCTTGGTGCTAGCTTTCCAACTGCTCCAAAACGAACCACGTTTCGCAAAGGAGAAACCTTCACGAAAACCATATCTCCAACTTCGAATTCCAGATCTGTCCTTCGCTTGTCAGCATAGGATTTCTGTCTGTCTTGGGCCGTTTTCATCCGTCTTCTCACCAATTCAACTTTCTCGGATGTGTCCCTTATCCTGTCGGGCCCAAGTATAAGCTCATTCGTCATCTCCCACCAACGTGTTGGTGATTTACACAGCCTCCCATACAAAGCTTCGAATGGTGCCATTCCTATGCTTGCCTGATAGCTGTTATTATAAGCAAACTCTACGAGAGGAAGATGATCTTCCCATGTGCCACCAAAGTCAAGGATGCATAGCCTCAACAGATCTTCTAGTACCCTATTCACCCTTTCGGTCTGGCCATCCGTCTGTGGGTGATAGGCCGTACTTAGATTCAATCGCGTACCCATCGCTTCCTGCAAACTATTCCAGAATTGGCTAGCGAGAATTGGGTCACGATCGCTAACTATGTTAGAAGGAACTCCATGCAATCGCACTATCTCTCGAAGGTGAACAGATGCTAGCCCTGATGTGGTCCTCTTGCTCTTCAACAGAACAATGTGAGCACTCTACGTAAGTCTATCAACTATGACCCATATCCCATAAAGCCCAAATAGTTTGGTCAACTTAATGGACATCCTCACCCCAACTATATAGGCGAGTCATAGTCCTTATGTGGTTTGCAATAGAACTAAGATTGAGAATAGGACCGAGAGGATATACTTAAAAGATAGCATGCGAGTAAGCTCTACAGAATAATAGGGATCAAGGATATACTCTTAGAAAGAGATGTCATGCACGTATCTAGTCTTCAATCTTCTAAGCCGCATTTTCTTAAGCTTAATCCTATTGTGCCTTGACCGTCTTTTAACTTCACAATTTCGTAGTTCTTAATTCTTTTTTCCAAAATATGAGTTAGAACTCATTTCATCGTTGCCTCTCGTTCCTCTTCCACTTATTCTTTTCCTAAAATACTCGGCTTAAACATAACTGCGTGCTCATGGTTTCATGCAAGCTTTACAAAATTTGTTAGTGAATCCTGGACCTCGTTTACACACTATACGGTATCCCACGCAGAAGAACTATCTCTTGAAAACAAGTGCCAATCCACGTTACCAAATGTACTTACTAGGGTGATTTCTCTAACCCATGCTTAAGTGAAATGGACTATCCGCCTTAGTGGCGAACACTACTCGATTGGATTACAAATTTCCAATAAAGGTGCCAAGGGATTCTAGGTAACTAATCAGGACGGAACCCTAAAGGTCACATGAGATTTTGAGGGTATTACCGAGGCGAGTCATGAGCCTAGCAACCCTATGTTCAAAATCAAGAATGGCTCCATAAGTGGACAACCAATCCATGCCCAAAATCAACCTGTATCCCATAAACCCGAGAACATAAGCATTACACATGAATTCTACGCTCAAGATAGAGATTTTCAAATCCATACAAATCACAGGTAGATGGGCGGAACCCCCAATTGGATTTGAAACACTAATGGGACCTCAACTAGACTAGTACTTAGGTGCAAACTTTCAACAAGATCAGAAATAAGACTATGCGATGCGCCAGAATCAAATAAGGTACGAACAGGGAAATCAGAAATGTAAACATGACTTTCTATAGAAACACTACCTCGATCAAAAGCTGGAAGAGCGAGGAGAGCCTGCAACTGCCCTCCAGAGGGTCCTGCTCGCTGAGTTTGCCTTTTCCCTTGTTCTCGCTTTTTCGGGCAATCCTTGCTATAGTGTTCAGACTCTCCACAATGAAAGCATTCTCCCAACTTCCTCTTCTTCTTCCTACAATCTTTGGCTATGTGTCCAACGATCCCACAGAAGTTGCACTTCCTTGTCTCCCTGGTCTTGTTGTCATTGCGGTTGTTGTTGTCCTTGCCTCCTTTCTCGGCATCTACCTTCTTGCCTTGAGACTCATTCAACTTGACTTCCTTCTTACTACTCTTATCTTCCTCTTGAAGCAGGGCCATATTTACCAAACTCTCGAAGGTCGCCCCCATGGTTATGTGAGACATGGCCAAACCGTGCAATGGCTCGTTCAATCCTAGAGCAAAGTGTAGGGCCCTCTTCTGAGCTGTGTTAACCAAGTCTAGACCGAACCGAGCAAGTTGATTAAACGTATCCACGTATTCCCTAACTGTCATGTCCCCTTGCTTTAGAGATAGGAACCTCTCCATCTGAAGGTTCTCTTCTGTCGATGATAGAAACCTCAGTCCAAACCTTCTCCTAAAGTCATCCCAAGTCTGAATTGGCCTAGTAGTGGTGGTGACTACCCACCAATATGCAGCTTCCCCTTTCAACAGCCATACCGCTAACATAACTTTCCTACGGTCTTCTATATCAAAGATAGCAAAGAGGTCTTCAGTTTCCTTTAACCAGTTTCTTGCCTCAACAAAAGTCTCCGTCCCAATAAAATTCTTGCCACCCATCGCCTTAAAGTCCTTGCAAATATTCGCGAAATCCGTTTGCGGATGCTGAGGAGGAGGAGGAGGAACCTCAGCTATGGAAGGAGGAGGAATGTTAGCCAAGGGGGAAGGAGGAGGAATGTTCGCGGGGCCAGCTTCATTCGCCCTTGCCTCCATGTACCTTCTAAACCAAATAGGTACTGGTACACCCTCCCGAATGGCAAAATTATCGGCCATACTAAAACGAAGAAAAAGATAGATTGAGAACGAGAAAACAAAGGATAGTGCTAATGGCTTTTGGGGAATAGCCTTTTAAAATAAACTAGACTTTTCTTGGAAAATACTTAATTGGTTTTGAAAATAGTTTTTCAAAAGGTAAGTTTTAAAAACCTTTTGCTCAGATCTTGTAAAACCTTATGCTCTGATACCAAATGTAACACCCCACCTCCGCCAGGGTCACTCTTGCAAGTACACTGGCTTTGGAGGGGTGTTGGTCAAGGTAAACATGCATGAAGATATCACAAGACATAACATATGAGTAAAACAGAGTAAATAAAGCAGCGGATAAAATTTCTATTTCAAAACCATAGTCAAGTTACATCAAAGTACTTAGTCATCATTTTCCCAACAAAACAAAGTCTAGAAAAACATAAACTGAAAAATAACATAAGTAAAGTATTCCCCAAAGATAACAGTAGTGTCGCCATAGCAAAGCTCAAGTCCAAACCGTACATGAGCTATCCAGTAAGCAAGCTAAAGATCCAAGCTAGGTGCTAGTATTCCCACCCTAAGAACCGGGGGGGGGGGAGGGGAACGGAAGAAAAGAGGCGAAAGAAAACGGGTCAGTCAAAAAGACTGGTAAGTCCTACCTACTATTAGTATAAAAACTAATAAAGTTAACTGGACATGTAAAACAGAGATGAAACATAGGATGATAACTGGCATGGTGAAAAGTTAACAAGATAGATCAAGTGTGGCATCGCGTATACAAGGTTAAGTTGCACCAAGTGTACTAGTATTCTAATCCATGTCAAGTATAAACAAGAAATGATCCCTTAGCCCAATGTTGTCCCAAACTCATGAGATGACCTAAATCAAGGTCCAACTACTCGGTCTAGTCGATCGGCTCCCTATAAGCCTAACTCGTCGTGTGTCGGTGTCATATGGCCTAATCATGGAATGTAGTTAACTGTGCAAGGTCCACCCTAGGGTGTATCCAGCCCTAAGGTGTAAACCACAGACACAATTCAAGCACGCACAGTCTAAACCTACCGGTGCCCATGTTCAACTCCGGATTTAATGTGCAGGACCATGGTCCGCCTGAACTTAACTGATGCACTATTCAGCCGTCTCTTTTGGTCTCTTACCATCAGTCAGTAATCGTGCCCCACCCTAGCCTAGTCCAGGGTATCCAGATACTCCCAAGTAGGTTACTGCCGAAAAGGACCGCGTAACTAGGATTTTCAAATGGGTTAAGTGTGGTTAACCCTATCCTAACCATATATTGAGTTGGTCAAGTGTATCCAAGCAGTTCATGACTTAACCCTATCAATACATCATGTTCAACTGGTTAAGTATATTCAAGAAGTCCATGACTTAACCCTACCAATCCATCGTGTTTAATTGGTTAAGTATTCAAGTAGTCCATGACTTAACCCTACCTTGTGGCATTAATTAACATAATGCACCCCAACTTCTCACATTAGACTTTGTTGTGGTTACTAGTTAAGCCGGGCGGGTCCGGGTAGCTTTACACCACAACCTAGTCTAACCTCGTGTTTTAAGTGCGATGTGACCAACTACTCACATTGGGTCCTATTGCTTGTAGCCACTAGTTAAGCTGGTCGGTTCCGGGTAGATTTATGCTACAAACTCAACCCAACCTCGAGTTGGCCACTTTCATGTTTTCTACATGTCATGTCCACGTTCATGTTTTCAAGCATCGTCACATGTCATATTTTCCAAGTCATGTTTCATGTCATTTAAGTTTACCCATAACGTAACCCCATCGCACGTAAGTTCGAATCAACACAAATAGATCAAAAAAGGGGGAACATAAGAATATGACAAGGTGGGCATAAGATGGCAAAGTCTATCACAAGTTAAACATGGTGATATTTGAGGCCAAAGGGGGTTCAACATACTAGCATATGGCCTCAACATGTATGATAGCATAAAAGGTGACTTGCCTCAAACATATCAAATAGCATAAGGGTGAATTGGCCACAAGCATGCATAATAGCATAAGGGTGATTTGGCCACAAGCATGCATAATAGCATAAGGGTGATTTGGCCACAAGCATGCATAATAGCATAAGAGTGCTTTGGCCACAAGCATGCATAATAGCAAATATGGTGGTAGCATGGTAATAGTTGACATAGGGTGACAATCCTAACTTGTGCATAGCAAATAGGTTCAATATCATCATATGCATGTTAAGGAACATGAGGGGTTAAGGTTTGTTAACATGCATAAGCCATAATCCATTTCATAGCATTTTTTTTCCAAGGTCAACATGAATCGTACTAGGTTCATGATAGGTCCACAACCATAAATCAAGAGAGGCATGAATAGATCTATGCATACAATGATAGGTTCAAGGCAAATATTGCACTTAGGTCCAATTCAAATCTACACATGTATGGCATTAAACTTAGCAAATAGGTGATACATGGTCATAGATGGCATAGGATTATAACTAGTGATTCGCATATAACATCATATGCAAGATAACATAAGGGTTATGAGAGTTTCTATGTTGCTTTATGCAACATTTCAAATCAAAGCTCATAGCTTTATATGCACAAAGTCAAGGTGATAGCTTTACAAACATGCATAGAATAAATCTATGCCTAACATGATAGAATCAAAGCACAAATCATACTTAGGCCCAAACTCAAACTTGCAACATGTCATATTTAACTTCATAGTTAGAATCTAAGAGTAGAATAGGGCTTACAATGCTATGAAGACTTATAAAATAAAATAAGATTGAGACGAAGCCACTAGCAACTCTAAAAAACCCCAAATAATAAGCTCCAATGAAAACCGTTGAGAAATATAAAGAAGATCCTTGCTTTGATGAAGAAAGATTGAACTTTGGCCTTGAATCAAACTTAGAAACTCTCAAACAAGCTTAGGAACTCTCATATGAATGAAGATGGAGACTATGACAAGAGGGTGGAGGTCATGATTAAACATTTTGGCATAATCTAGTTGTAGGATTGATTTATGATGGTTTAGGCTAGGTATTAGGGTCCTTTTATAGAAGTTTAGGTTAGTTTAGGCCATAGGATTAACCCTTATTCAGGTCTGTGCCTTTAAAATCCGTCACAAGCCTTAAAACATGTCTTGAGGAACAAGTCAGGTGCACCCATGCCAAACTGGCCGACCACCCAATTCGACAGGGGTGTCGACTGGGCAGTCGACACCACCTGGGGTGTGTCGACTCCCCAGTCGACTTGGGGGTGGCGGGAATTTTTCCCGCCTGTCCTGCTTGGCTGAATTTGAATTCTGAATTCAAATTTGAACTGTTTTTGAACTTGAAATTTTCTATAAACTTTGACGGGCCATAACTTGGTCATACGGACTCCGATTTTCGAAAACTCGGACTCTATTTCGCGTATTTTTCCGAGACGAACGCACTGGCACAGCCCATTTCCCTTGATTCAGATTTTATCATTTATTTCTGCCTTGGTTTATGTTATAACATGTTATTTTAAAATACGGGTTGTTTCATCTAGTGCCTAATGTGTGTGTACATGCATCCACGAGCAACCACTAGCAACCACTTGCATCCATTTGCATCCACCAAACATAACATGTCTCAAACACATGTTTGCAACCATAGGGTTCTTCCTAACTAAAGATCGAAGATGTCATCGCAAAGATAATACTAAAAAATAGGACAAGTGTCAACAAAGCGGTAGAAAAAGGAGAAATTAAAACATACCCTCACAAAGGAAAGGGTACAACGTACGCATTTTGTCTTCTGTCTCCCAAGTCGCGTCTCTTTGATCATCTCCCCATTGCACTTTGACCAACTTGACCTCTTTGTTACGAAGCTTTTCGACCTCCGATCCGAGAATAAGTGTAGGAGCTCGTCTGATCGTGGCATTGCACTCTACTTCCACTTCTTCGAGCGTGCTCGGCTCTACCACTTCCGCCCTATCGTGTAAACACTTACGCAAATGCGAAAAGTGAAACACGTCATGAACTACGCTGAGCTTCTCTGGTAAATTTACTCTATACGCCATCTGTCCAATCCTCTCCGTAATTGGAAAGCGTCCTACAAACCTCGGTTCCAACTTCCCTACTGATCCAAAACGGACTACGTTTCTTAACATTGACACCTTAACAAAAACCATGTCCCCAATATTGAATTCAAGATCGGTTCGTCTCCTATCAGCATATGACTTCTGTAGGTCCTGCGCCGTATTCATTCGTCGTCAAATCAGGTCTATCTTCTCCGAAGTCTACCTAATCATGTCGGGTCCAAGAAAAACCTTATTAGTGGATTCCCACCAACATGTAGGTGATCGGCACGGTCGTCCATAAAGAGCCTCAAAAGGTGCCATGCCAATGCTAGCCTGAAAACTATTATTATTGGCGAACTCCACTAGTGGAAGGAGTTCTTCCCATGTTCCTCCAAAGTCTAGGATGCATAGTCTCAGAAGGTCTTCTAGAACCCGATTTACTCTCTCAGTCTAGCCGTCCGTCAGAGGGTGATAAGCGGTACTTAAGAATAATTGCGTTCCAACCGCCTCTTGTAAGCTTTTCCAAATTCGGTTGTGAAAATAGGATCTCTATCGCTCACAATGCTAGAGGGTATGCCGTGCAAATGAACTATCTCTCGAAGGTAAACAGAAGCTAACCACGCGGCGGTCCTTCTACATTTAACGGGAATAAAATGAGCACTTTTGGTAAGTTTGTCTATAATTACCCAAAACCCGTATTACCCTTCCTTTATCTTGGTAACCCATCTACAAAATCCATGGAAATGCTTTCCCATTTCCAAAGCGGAATCTCTAAGGTACGGAGCAAACCTACAGGATTCTTTTGCTCTGCCTTGACTTGTTGGCACACTAAGCATCTAGCAACGAACTCGGCCACGTCCTTCTTCATTCCGGCCCAAAAGAAAACTCACTTCATATCCCTATACATCTTATCACCACCAGGATGTATGGTCATCTTAGAGCGATGTGAGTCTTCAAGAATTGCCTTCTTCAAACTCTCGTGTTGTGGTACGCAAAGTCTTCCTTCTCTACATAGCCAACCTCTCTTATCTATAGCATATCAATCAAGATGGCTCGAGGACTCCTCTCCTATAAGCTTGCCTACTATCTCAACCAACTGTGGGTCATTTCGCTGTGCCTCTCCAACTCGACCCAAAAGTGTAGGTTGCACCTCTAACGATGCCAATAATCCGGGTACATAATCGACAGAGGGTCTGAAGTCAAAGGCAGATATATACTCCAAACTCTGCCATACGAAAAAAGGACTTAAAGTTAACTTCTTTCTAATTAAGGCGTCGGCTACAATGTTACCCTTGCCAGGGGTATATGCGATCTTAAAATCGTAGTATGCCAAAAAAGCCATCCATCCCTGTTGCCTCAAGTTTAGGTCCTTCTTAGAGAATAAGTACTATAGCGACTTATGGTCTGTATACAACTCAAACCTCTTGCCAAGCAAATAATGACGCCATGAATTAAGCGCAAAAATAATGGTCGTCAACTCTAAGTCGTGGGTAGGGTAATTTTTCTCGTGGGCTTTCAACTGTCTTCCACCATAGCATATCACCCTTCCCTCTTGCATTAAAACTGCGCCAAGCCCTGTCCCGCAAGCATCGGTATATACAGTTAATGTCTTACTCCCGTTTGGAAAAACTAAAACTGGAGCTGTAGTCAAAGCCCTCTTCAGACGTTGGAAAGCATCGTCACATTCAATGTCCCAAGTAAAAGTCAAATTCTTCTTCGTTAATCGAGTGAGAGGGGCTGATATCTTCGCGAAGTCCTTAATGAACTTCCTATAATAGTCAGTCATCCCTAAAATGCTTCTTACTTCTACTGCGTTCTTAGGAGTTTGCCAATCTTGGATTGCCACCACCTTGGCGGGATCCACAGTTATCCCTTCCTTAGAGACCACGTGTCCTAAGAACCTCACTACTTTTCTCCAAAAATGGCACTTAGAGAACTTAGCTTTTAGCTGATGCGCTCGTAGGGTCTCTAAGACTTCCCTAAGATGTAGGGCATGCTCTTCTTCGTTTTTAGAGAAAACCATAATATCGTCTACAAAGACTACCACAAACTTGTTTAGGAACTCCCTAAACACCCTTCTCATTAAGTCAACAAAGTATGCGGGTGCATTCGTCAAACCAAAAGGCATAACGAGCCATTCAAAAAAACCGTCAGGAGTTCTAAAGGCAGTCTTATCCATGCTATCTTCAACCACCCTTAGCTGATGAAACCCTATAGCAAAATCCAATTGCGAGAAAACTGAAGCACCCACCAACTGATCGAATAAATGGTCTATCCTCGGCAATGGGTTCCTGTTCTTCTTTGTTATCTTATTCAGCTCTCTATAGTCCACGCATAATCTAAGTGAACCATCAGCTTTTGTAGCAAAAACGACTGGAGCACCCCACTCCGAAATACTTATTCTTATGAACCCATTCTCAAGCAATTCTTTCACTTTCTTACTGAGTTCTCTTCTCTCTCTCAGAGCCATGTGGCACACTGGTAATGCAACTAGAACTTCATCGAAGACGTCACTATATTCACGGACCACACGAACATATTTCAAATCATCATTGGATGCGTCTAGGGATTCTAGGTAGTTAAGCATTACCGGACCTCTAGGGTCATAAGAAATATCAAGGGTCTTTCCACAACTAGTCAACAATCTAACTACCCTTCTTTCACAATCTAGGATGGAACCGTATCTAGTTAGCCAATCCATACCTAGAATCAAGCCATAGCCCATGAAGCCAAAAACAAAGGCGTTGCATTCAAACCTAACGTCCAAGATAGACACTCTCAAATCAAGACAAATCATAGAAAGATGAGCCGAACCACCAATAAGATTTGAGACTACTATGGGATCCGTAACTAGACTAGTATTTAGGTGCAGTGTTTCAACTAACGAAGCAGATACAAACGAGTGTGAAGCGCCAAAGTCAAACAAAGTACGAACAGGATGATCAAACAGAAAAACTAAACTTTCAACGGAAATGTTTCTACCTCTCTCCTGTCCTGGTGCCATGAGAGCCAGAATCTGCCCTCTCGCCTGCCCTGGTGCCATGAGAGCCTGAAGCTACCCTCCAGAAGTTCTTTGCCCTTGCCTCTGTTTCCTTGGGTAGTCCTTAACTAGATGACCTGCCTCCCAACGGTGGAAACAACCAGTCTTCTTCTTTTTCCTACAGTCTTTGTTCAGATTGCCTGGTGTCCCACAATTAAAGAACTTCTTCTTTCCTTTGCCATTATTGTTCTTCTATCCTTTCTTGTTTTGCTATTGCGGCTTCTTCTGGTCTCCTTTCTTCTCCGATGCCTTATTAGCATTCGCACATTTCTCTTCCTCATGCATAAGCGCGTGGTCGACCAGTTTCTCAAAGGTAGCCCCCATCGGAATGTGGGTCATCGCCAGGCCATGTAGTGGCTCATTCAAACCTTTAACGAACCTCAGGGCCTTCTTCTCAGGTGTGTTTACCAATTCCAAGCCAAATCTCGCCAACTGATTGAACTTGTTGACGTACTCCTTTACTGATAAATCCCCTTGCTTCAACACCAAGAATATTTCCATATATAAATTCTCTTCTGCTCGTGAGAAAAACTTCATTTCGAAACCTGTTAGGTTTTGAAATGATATAATCGAAACCCTAATTAGAACGGTTTAACAATTAAACCTAGGATCTTCGCAAGAAACAACAAATTAAACTGAATTGGTTTAGGATTTTACCTGCCATGTCGAATCCGATAGAAATTGGATGATCTTGAAACCAAAAATTACATCGTTGCATCGAATCATAAGCTCGACACACCGCCGAAGCCTCTAGAGGAGATCCACAAGCTATGCTTTCGAAGATGACAATCAAAATCGAAAAGGGGTGATTCGGTACTAGCCAAAAGAAGAAATAGATCTAGGGTTTTTCACAGATTAGAATTCGGATAAGATCTTAAAGAAAGGAGGCGACCCCTTTTATAATAAGTCATGCGATTTTTTTTTATCTCAACCCTTAGAACCATTCTTCATTGTTTAAATAAAGGAAATAGTCAAACCCTTTTTGACCTTTCTTTTATTCGAACGTTCTCACCTTTTACAACGCTTATACGTGTGACCCTATAGGTTATCATAACGTTGGCAACAATTTAAATAAATATTTAAACTGTAAACAGTGAGCGACATCTAGTAATACATCGCTATTACCCAAGTTACAATAATATCAATGATTCGATTTAACCTGTTCTGTGACCAGTTTCTCAATATAATATAATCCTTTTAACCAATATATCCAGGATTAAACTAGAGGCATGGATTGTATCATCCTCTTTATAACTTAATCCGTTTTTTTTTCTTGATCGATGAGTAGACTGTTTAAAACAAATCAATATTTGAGCACGGCCATGCATTTCACAGTCTCACTCAATCAAGAGGCCCATGGATATCACTACGAATATATCATAGGGTTAAATTCCATCTAGATCATTCACAATTTTCATTCGATTCGAGATATATCCAATAATCACCGTTATCATTACTCTGTTACGAAATAACTTTAGATGATATCAAAACACAAATATCCTCGAATAAAATTATAATGATTTCAGGTCTAAGGACCATTACATCACTGTCACTATGAGAATAACTTATGATACTGTTGATTATATTCCACGGAGTTATCTCACGGTGGGTCAGCCCAATACGCTATTCTCTAATACGTATTTATATCTTGACTTTAATATCAGGTATATTAATGATCAATGAGATGTGATCATCAGTCAATCAATATACTAGTCTCAACGCTTTATTGTTGTCCTGTATTTAACAATAAAACTTGACTAGGGACTTTTAAGAATTATAATACTTTTCACATTATATAATCTCAAGTTCAGTCTTACTCGAACTATATATAATCCTGTATTATTATTCTAAGGACTTCTAATATATTAATATTTATATCACACAGTAAATATAATATAATAGAATCATATTTTATTCCAAATAAAATAATAACATCAACAATGTTATCAATCTCATCAAATGAATTGCCTCTAGGGCACAAACTCTAACAATCTCCCACTTGCACTAGAGTCAATCATTTACGTATCATATACTCATGAAACTAGTGTGACTATTAAACTTCTGCTGCGACAGAGTTTAATTCAGTAGGTCTGCAACATTACAACGTTTGTAACTTTGCAGATATGTTCATTTCCTCTGTGAACAACTTCATATAGGAGTCATATATGTTTGGATTAATAGTGAGTTTAAGGTTTTAGGCCTGAGCATTAGCCACATTGTTATCGCAACGTATATCATTGGATCAACAATGAATTAAGTTCAATCATGAACTTCTTAATCCAAACATTTTCCCTTTTAGAATCAGTATTTATTTCTTATTTTAAAACTAACATAATTTACAATAGTTAATGTGTTATCATATAACATTTGAACTATTGTATCACTCCCACTCAGTTTCTTGTCTATACAAGATTCAATGACATTTTGTGGTTTTGAGACATTTCGAATTCTGTTTCATTCCCATGGTATCTTAGAGACTGGCTCTCCATTATTAAGAATACCAATTCGAGCAATAAACATTTTATTCTCAGAGGATGTATAGAAATGATATCCACTTGGTTCTTTTGGATATTCCACAAAATGATTATTTGATTTGGATCCAATCTTATTAGAAGAAGGACGTTTAATAAACGTCTTTATATCCCAAATCTTCGCATTAGACACATTAGGACATTTCCTAGTCCATATCTTATATGGCGTCTCTAAAATCATTTTAGTAGGATCAAACACAATTGTTCTAAATTTAATTAATTAGAAGTTCAATATGACTTATGACTTATCTTGGTCGTACCATATCTTATAAGGTGTGATTACTCCTTTCAGACACGCCATTCCAATATGGTCTTCTAGATGGAGTAAGTTATGAAACAATTTCAAACTTATATGGACAGTCATTAATTAATTGGCTTAAACATTTTCTTTGATCTGTTCGAAGAGAATTTATTTTCTATCAAAATTGGTTTCTATCTCCACTTTGAATTCCTTGAACCTTTTTCAAAGGATTCTAATATGTGTTTCATAAGATACACGTATCTATATCTATTGATATCATCAGTAAATCTAATGAAATGATAAAACCTACCTCTAGTTTATGTATTCATTGCTCCATATACATCATTATGTACGAGACCCAATACTTATCACTCGTTCACTGTGTCAAGTGAAAGGTGATTCAGTTATATTGCCTAATAAACAAGATCTATATTCCTCGTATAGTTCAAAACCAAATGATCTCAAAATTCCATCATTATGGAGTTTTGATATACTTTCTTGTTTACTGGGCCAACCGGTAATACTAAAGGTATATTGGATTTAAATCACTAAATTTAATCCACTCAATTTTAATGTCAAGTACATAATTGTGACGACCAGGAATTTCGCTCGATCTGAATCAGTCGTTAAACCGATCTAGACCGTTCGAAACCCCTGAACGTTGAGAGCATGACAAATCAAAACACAAACAGAAGAACATTTCATTGTATTTTACAACAATGCATCAGATTACAAGAATATACAGAGTATAAATGAATAAATATTACACAGAAATATCAGAGATTTAAATTACATTTAAATACATAGCAGCGGAAAATAATACGAAGCACAACTGAAGGTGATATACGGATACAGAGCTTTCCGGATATCATTCCAGCTGTAAACCAGGATCCTGTGAATATAAATCTGCAAAACCAAAACTACTAGCTGCCCGTGCGGAAAATAGGGGCACCCAGAGTTTAGGTTAAAACAACAAACTCCAGGTCAGTCATGTGACTGGTGTGAGAACTAAAACAGTTATTTAAACTTTACTTTAAAAGAGAGCAATTCAAGGGACCACGTCGTATAACACGGAACGGGTTTCCTCCCAAGAATACCAGTGCATAGGATAAACAGCGCAATGCTTTTTCGAAAAATGAAGCTATTATAAGACCCAGGTCCCATCACACAATGCAACGCAAGCCGGAGGATAGGGTTTTACCTTATAACAGCCAAACATGCTTGGTACGTTTAAAACAAATCATTTGATACTATAATAAGTGTATAGTGTCAAAACAATTTCAATCATAAATATAAATCATAGACGGCATAAGTGCCCCATACCACTATGTCGCCATACTAGGCTCTACAAATAAAGCTGAAATACACGTATTGGAAATTGGATTTTCGTCATGAGTCGAGGCAAGGGGCAAGCTCCTCTCCGCGTTCGAGACACTCTAGCAAATGCCTCAGGATTACGCACACTGGGTAACCCCTGGATGCTTCAGGGCCGGTCCTCACTTACGTTAGAGGATTAATTATGCCTGAACACACGTTTCCCGGTCCTTACAGACCTATAATCGAGGCGCCTCATCCAACTACCACAAAGGTGAAAAGTATATAAATGTCAGGGCTGGTAAGTCACTGACACCACCAAAGCTAGAAAGAAACGTCGTGCTCTCCCTGCAGTCCGTATCCCGTTTTTAACTCATACCGAGGTGTGAGGCTCGCGAATACACGCTATACACAAAGCTACCACGTAGGCGTGCTTTGATCATCAACCACAAGACTTTGCTTTTCAACAGAAGCCTTGATCCTTGCATCTTAGCGTGCCACACAGGCAATTCATGCCATGCGACTGATGTCCATCGATATACAACCTCTGAGCTCGTATGTCTCAGAGAAGGGCGTTAAGCAAAAGAATAAATTCTTCGCCGCCAAACAGATGTATATTTAATAGAAATCAATCAACACAGAATAAAATCCAGTGTCAGACACACAATCCATTTACAAGTCCGTTCTGGGTCTGAACGAAACCGGAGGCACTTTCCTCGCATATCCATCCATCTCCAAGTACGTCTGGACGACCACCAACTATTTCCATCCTCTTGGGTGTACAGCCCAATCAGGATCGTCAGTAATTATCCAAACGATGTGAAGACTTCCGGTCTTCAACCACCGTCTTCATCTTCGACATATCGTCGAATCGGTTATTCAGAATGGGTGTAAACCCGGCCTTTCCGAACAACCCGCGTATATTAAAAACAAATGTTACACAAACACAACATACGCCTCATTCCAATTCATTAGTCACTAACCGCAAATTAGCAAGAGAACAATTTCCCAAACATTAACCCCGAAGGCCGAAACCAACATCAGATTAATACCCAGGAAACCATTCTTCTTAACCAACCTACAGCTAGTTTCTAAATTCCACATTCTTAGGGAAAGATTCCCATTAATTTTATCGAAGATAAATTCTTTAAAATTTATCCTATAATCTTCCTTTGGATGTCGTTTAAAACCAAATTATGGTTTTTCCAACTAGTCGAGATTAGCGAACCGTAACGAAGTAATTATTTATTTTATTTCCCAATCCCAACCTATTCATCCCATGAAGCAAAACTGGTAATACTCCATATCTAACACCGTGGTGTTATCGGTAAAATTAATTACCATTTCACGTTCAAATCTAATTAAAGATTTAACTATCGCTTTGGAGCAAAACTGGCGATACTCCATTCTCGCTCATTTCTAAATTTGATAATTTAGATTACAAATTCACACTTCAATCTAATTGCAGATTCGTTAGAACTCCTTTTACTGGGTTAAAGAACTAGGTGTTATTTAAAACACAGTTCACGACAAACCCAAATCACATTCTATTTGTTATCGGGTTAAAGAACTAGTGTTATTTAAAACACTGTTCACGATAAACCCATATCACATTCTATTTGTTATCGGGTTAAAGAACTAGTGTTATTTAAAACACTATTCACGATAAACCCATTTCAAATTTAATCAAATATATTAGGAATTCGATTATTTAAAACCCCTTTTTAAATCTAATTTATTTATTTAAAAATAATTGGGTTTTAAATTTAGTTCAAACTAGTGCATTTCGATAAAAACCATTTTTATCTTTTCAAATGTGGAGTTTTTCATCCCAAATTTTCCCAAATCATTTCTTATGATTTTATACAAATTATTACTATTTTTAATAATTTTATCAAGGCCCGTACAATCGATTTCCAACAATGGCCATCGAACTGCACTTATAGCGACCTTTTTCGAATTTGATTTGGACGTATCTCCAAATCCAACCGTTAGATTTTGAATTTCTAATATTCTTTAGAAAGCTCTTTTCGATACGAACCCAACAGTTCCGGTTTTAGGAGAATCCGACGGTCGGATCTCCCGTAATGTCCTTTTGAAATAAATGGTCGAATTTCACGAACGGCCGCGACGCGGCGCGTTCTATTCAGGCCATTATATTATATATATAATATATATAATATACATCTCGTCGATTTCTATTTAAAACGAATTATATAAATAGTTTTAAATTCGTTTCAAAAGCAATTTCAACTTCCATTTCAATTCGAATCAAAATTGAATTCTTCTTTACAAATTCGTTTTAAAATTCATTTCTATTCAATTCAAATTTCAATTAAATTCGAATTCATTTCAATTCGCTTTCAATTTAAATTGGTTTTATATTCGATTCAAATTCATTTTCTATTCAAATCAAATTCGTTTCGTTTTCTATTTGAATCAAATTCATTATATATTCAATTGAAATCAAATTGGTTTTCTATTCCATTCAATTCGAAATCGTTTTATATTCAACTCAAATCGAAATCGTTATATATTCAATTCATTTCGAAATCGTTATATATTCAATTCATTTCGAAATCGTTATATATTCAATTCATTTCGAAATCGTTATATATTCAATTCATTTCGAAATCGTTATATATTCAATTCATTTCGAAATCGTTATATATTCAATTCATTTCGAAATCGTTATATATTAAATTCATTTCGAAATCGTTATATATTAAATTCATTTCGAAATCGTTATATATTCAATTCATTTCGAAATCGTTATAAATTCAATTCATTTCGAAATCGTTATAAATTCAATTCATTTCGAAATCGTTATATATTCAATTCATTTCGAAATCGTTATATATTCAATTCATTTCGAAATCGTTATATATTCAATTCATTTCGAAATCGTTATATATTCAATTCATTTCGAAATCGTTATATATTCAATTCATTTCGAAATTGTTATATATTCAATTCATTTCGAAATCGTTATATATTCAATTCATTTCGAAATCGTTATATATTCAATTCATTTCAAAATCGTTATATATTCAATTCATTTCGAAATCGTTATAAATTCAATTCATTTCGAAATCGTTATATATTCAATTCATTTCGAAATCGTTATATATTCAATTCATTTCGAAATCGTTATATATTCAATTCATTTCGAAATCGTTATAAATATCGTTCGCGTCAAAATGGCGCATCACTATTCAACACGGCTTTATATATTCTATTTCAAATATTTCTTTTTGTCAACACACGACTAATCTCAACGAATGAGTACCGTCCATGTGTGACTATTTTTGTTAAAATACTTCGTTCAACACATGACTAATCTCAACGGATGAGTACAGTCAACACATGAACCTTTATCTTAGATTGATAAAGATGTAAATTTTATTATAAAAATAATTCGTTCAACACATGACTAATCTCAACGGATGAGTACAGTCAACACATGAACCTTTATTTTATATTGATAAAGATGTAAATTTTATTATAAAAATAATTCGTTCAACACATGACTAATCTCAACGGATGAGTACAGTCAACACATGAACCTTTATCTTAGATTGATAAAGATGTAAATTTTATTATAAAAATAATTCGTTCAACACATGACTAATCTCAACGGATGAGTACAGTCAACACATGAACCTTTATTTTATATTGATAAAGATGTAAATTTTATTATAAAAATAATTCGTTCAACACATGACTAATCTCAACAGATGAGTACAGTCAACACATGAACCTTTATCTTAGATTGATAAAGATGTAAATTTTATTATAAAAATAATTCGTTCAACACATGACTAATCTCAACGGATGAGTACAGTCAACACATGAACCTTTATTTTATATTGTTCTTTATTTTCAAATTGGAATGAGGGCCAATCAATTACCATATAAAATTAATTATATGGATTTTCATACAACACATGTATATAATAGCATTGAAAGTAATCAACCATCAACCAAAGTGCACTACACTGTATAAGCATCAAATATAGATATTCAACGCTCATAACAGCCTGTCAATCAATCGATCGACATATTTAATCAATCAGGATGAGTGAACTTCAAATTTCATCCCAACACCCGTGTGGGGTTTCAAGCAATCAAACACAGATTTTTTATTTGTGTTATTGGGCGATGTGTAAAATTTATCGACCCAATCAATGTCCTTCAAATAGGTGTACATAAACAAACCGTTCGGTTTGTAAATGAATATTTTATTTTATTCACTTCACGTTAAAAATTATATTTTTAACGATAAAAACATTTTATTCCAACATATGAATTTCTATTCAGTTCATTCTTTAAATAAAGTGATATTTTTATTTTTCTAACATATTTTAGAAAATTTCGGCGGCATAACGGCACGATACTAGAAACGGGACAAGGCCTAGCCTTATCCCCGGTCTAGTGAAGGCCCACGCCATTCACACATCAATCAAATCCATTCAATTCACCAAATAATTCAATTCAAACCAATTAAACTAACCAACTACTCAACCAATCAATTTAACAAACAAGCCATCCATGGTCTGTGGATGACGGGTGTCGGGTGCTACTAAGCACCGTCTGCATCCTAGTATATATATAACTAGACAAAGAAATTGAAAGGCGAGAAGTTCTCACCAATAGCTATCCTAGCTCCACGGCTCTTCCTTTGCAGAAGTCTTCGTCGTTTCGCCTTCTTGTCACCTTCGTTGACCGTAGCCACTACATATGTAAAAATCGAATTTTTACTTCGCTATTCAATATATAAAAATCATGTTTTTATTTCGAAGTTCAATATATAAAAATCATATTTTTATTTCGAAGTTCAATATATAAAAATCATATTTTTATTTCGAAGTTCAATATATAAAAATCATATTTTTATTTCGAAGTTCAATATATAAAAATCATATTTTTATTTCGAAGTTCAATATATAAAAATCATATTTTTATTTCGAAGTTCAATATATAAAAATCATATTTTTATTTCGAAGTTCAATATATAAAAATCATATTTTTATTTCGAAGTTCAATATATAAAAATCATATTTTTATTATCTTCCTTATATAAAAATTATATTTTTACATCTACTTCTAATATAAAGATCGAATTTTTATATCATCGCTATAAAAATCACATTTTTATTTCAACATATAAAATAAAAATCAGATTTTTATTTCGCTACACATAGAAAGATCAAATTTTTACTATCTACTTCTAAAATAAAGATCGTATTTTTATACTTCCTATACTATAAAAATCTCTTCATTGATAATATAAAAATCTCGCCTTTGATTATATAAAAATCTCGCCTTTGATTATATAAAAATCTTGCCTTTATCATATTAAAGATCTCGTCTTTAACTTGATAAAAATCACTTCTTTTTGTAAATTTAAAAAAAAAACCCAACTTTTCATATTTGCAAAACAATAATTTCTTTTGATTTATATATATAAAACTGAATTCAACACCTGTTTTATCATTAAAACTGATTTTTATAATTATTAAAAACTAATTACTCTAAATTAAACAAATAAAAGAGGACTTACAGTAAAAGAAATCTCGAGGAGGGGGGGGGTTTCTTCTGCGCACGAAGCTGAGGGGAGGTGGTGGCGGAGGGCTTTGGCAGTCGGAGGCGGGTCCTCAGGTGGGTGGCGCGGTGGGTTTCGGGTTGAAGGCGGGTGCGGTTCTGGGTCTTCGTGAATGGAGGAAGCGGGTCTCGCGCTGGAGAAGGGGGGGGGAGAGGAGGAGGGCGGGCGCATCGATCGATGGTGGCTCGAGGCCTGGGGCGCGACGGGAGGAAGTGGCGACAGGGTTTTCGATTTTCCGCCTTTTTTTATTTTTATTTTTTCTTCTGAGCGTGTTGACTGTGAAAGTGAGGGAGGATAGAGATTTAAGGGATTATAATATATATATATATATATATATATATATTTAATTATTTTTAAATTCAAAAAGCAACTTTTTATCTCAAATTCAAAATCGAACCCACTGACTGTCATCCCTAGCTAATTACCCCCATTCCGAACACAATGGGATATGTATCGTAAGCTGATTCGATCGTTTGAATCAGTTTCCGTTGAATTTACATTTAAATCACTATATTGAATTTTAAACGTACATTTCAAATTACCGGGGTCACATACTGACTCTAAAAATTCTCGAAAAATATTTTTTAGCTTCGTATTGACGATACGGTCCTAACAAAACTGGTTTCGTCGAAATCCGAGATCGTTAGAAAAATGGCCATTTTCCAGTCGATTAAAATCAACTGAAACTGGTCAAATGCGTTTTCCTTTGCCACGCTCACATATTGATTCGAAAAATTATGAAATTTGAAACCTAGCAATAACTTTACATCCCGGACCCAACAAAACTGGTTTCATCGAAATCCGAGGTCGTTTGCAAAATGTCCATTTTTAAGGGCCTGAATTCCATAGCGACTATTCAGAATTTTCAACTGGACATATCTTTTGATTCCTGCTATGAAATCTTGATTTTTCGGATTCGTTGGAAAGATATCATCAATTTGATCCTAATGTTTTTGGTTTCACTAAAATCCGGATTGTTTTGCACCCGGTACATTCAATTGAAGTTTGAAATCGAATTATCGAACTACCGCGCCATTTTCAATTCTATTTATAATTATATATAATTATTTATATTCTAACGACGACGTATATAATATATATGTCGAATTCAATTCAAAATAAATTTCTCGTCGATATTATTTAAAATAATCTATTTTAAATATCAAAATTCGCTAAAATTGCCAAAATAAAAATTTTAAACTGGCCCAGATTTTCCGGGTTATTACAATAATAGTTAAGGATTTATAAAATTCATTAACTATTTGTGAAATTCCATTAGATATTTCATTTAAATAAAATGAACAACAATTGTTCTTTTACTACAAACGAAATTCAAACTTCTCTAAACAAGATCTATTATAACATTTATTTTAAGTGGAATTTCATAATAACAATTATTTTATTTAATTATTTAAGCCAGTATGTACAACAAGAATCAACTTCCTATGGATAATTCAACAACATTTGCCTCATATCCAATCGTAAGTCTACTTGTTATTTTATCAGATTTCTACTTATTTTGCAATTTCTGTAAATATACATACATTTATGTTATTCATATCTAGTATCTAATACTAGAAATGTATAAGTAGGTTACTATAACATTTATATCTTATTCAGTTGAAGTCACACTTCAACCTTTTATTATAGATCTTTGGTATTTGCAAAACAACTGCGTTTAGTTTGTTTGAGGACAATCCTCAAATTTCAATGTTAACCAAGAAATTTGTTTTAATTCAATTTATCCTTCTTAAGGATTAATTTAAATTATTGGAGTTATTTATTATTTAATATCTACATTAGATAATAAAATAATAATTGATTTTGTAATATTTATTTAATACAAAATTTTGGCAATGAAAAATTTATATTAACATAAATATATAATTTAAACTAAAATACGCTCCCACTCGAATTAACATCCCTCTGTTTATATATATATATATATATATATATATATATATATATATATATATATCATTATATACATATAATGGTGTTCCAAGATCCATATCTAGTCATGCCTTGACCCTGCTTTGGCTGAACTCAAAACACAACCTTTTAGGTAGACATCTTATGTCAATTATATCGTCTATATAACTCTTGGATCGCATGTTGAACATTTTGTTCAGTATTATTCATTTGCTCAAAATGTAGAATAATTCATGCTTTTGTCTCTAAGGCCATAATCGTATTATGCAACCTAGTTAAGTCAGACCCAATAATAGTTTGGAGCACCACATTTTACTCCATCGCATATAACCAAAATAAAAGGTGCACAACGCTTTGGCGTTAGTTACATCCAGTGATTTTGGACAGTGATGAGTATATTATTGGAAGACTTCACCATGACTTAATATAACAAAATTTGCTTTAAAGGGAATTTATAATTCGCAGTGGAAAACAATATCAGAGTTATTCATATATCAGAATATATCCTTTCTATA
Source organism: Allium sativum (assembly GCA_030737875.1). Lineage (NCBI taxonomy): Eukaryota > Viridiplantae > Streptophyta > Magnoliopsida > Asparagales > Amaryllidaceae > Allium > Allium sativum. The sequence continues at coordinate 458,413,174 of CM060918.1, forward strand.
TTTGTAATATAAATTGGATTTAAATAAAATATATAAATCAAATATATATATATATATTTTAAATCCAACATTATATAGGAATTTTGCCTATATTTCTTTCGAACATTTCAATTATTGGTTATTAGAATTTTGTATCAAATGTAATATACAAATCTTAAACAGATTTTAACCAATCTTTTATGGAACCATTCCATTTTCGCATGTTACAAAGCTTCTGTCTCTGGGTATACATGTATTGTTCAAAACAGTATATATTTAAACACGTCAAACTACTCCAAAATAGATACAAAAATACTCATAGTTTTTCGAAATAGTGAGACAAGTATATCTTTATCTAATACCATACTATACCCTCTACAACAAAACACATTACACAGGCATTTTGTATATAGTAGTTCTAATAATTGATACCAAATTGATATTAAATACATACATCTTGTAATATCAGATCATGTAATAATACAATTTGTTGGTCATAGGTATACAGATCTTTGCTAAACATTATAAATTTAGACTCAATGCTAATATTAAAACATACATCTATAAATACACTACAACTGAGTCGAAATTTCTGTGTATCTTTGTACACAGCACAACCGATCAAGTTTCTTTAAACCTGCCAAGTCTCACTTGGTTTTGGAAGTTCGACCGTTCCTGCATCAATATGTCCGCTCTTGTGCTAATTAGTTCAGTCATACTGCGCCAAGTTACAAGACTAAATCTGCAAACGTTTACAAATGAATGTATGATATCAGGTTTCTCATTTCGTCTGAAAATAAACGATGCAATGTTTATGCATTATATACATATATACATATCAAATATACATATATATGTCATTGTTCAAATTCAAACATATATATATCAAATACATATAAACAAGCAATACAAACAAAATTTGTATGCTTGTAAATGAATACATGTTGCCTATGTGGTGTTTATATTTACAGGAATCAATATTCCTTTCTCACAGTATCCAAACTGTGTTGACCATTCGAGTATGAATGGGAAATAAACATCATCATGTTTCAATGTGAAGCAACAGACTAAATCACCTACAGGTCAAAATTATAGTACCAAACCAACCGTAGTATTCAGTTATAAGATATATATGTATGCATATATCTCAGACTTGATCATAATTGTGCAGGAATTTCATACATATATATATTTCGATAACTATAACTCATACATCTTAATATATACATGAATATTACAGGTTTCTAAACCTATTAATATTATAAGATGCATCATTGAACAAGAATTCACTATCAAACAATACATTGATAAGTATACTGGTTTTCAGTTATGTGTACCACTGTGTCTGTTAACATTTAAATCAAATAATAATGAGGGATCAGAATTTGTTCAATGTCAAATTTCATCATATAAATATTGATAGTACTAAGCATAACAAATTACGTTTGATTTCTGTTCTAAAACTATATATCGTGAGGTTTATCAATATAAACCAACATCATATTTAAAGGTGATCTGCCAATGTATTTTGCATTCAAAATACAGTGTCTAATTAGTTATCAATGCAGATGCAACTATCCTGTATATATAATGTAATATACACACAGGCATTTAATCAAATAGATATAAGGCATATCATATATGTCAAAATTGCACATATATATCAAGTCATGTATATAGCATATTTTAATGTTGTATATATGACAAAACATGATGTGGTCACAACACAGAATTCTTATCATATACGAACAGATATTTAAACTATATATACACTTGTCTAGGCAATAGCTGGCTGTTAACATAGATTCAAGTATGTACAGATATCAAAAGGAAAATCCAAGTTTCTAAGAAATTCAAGGATAATGATCCTGTTAGATATATTATCAAATAATATATATATATATATATATATATATATATACTGCAATGATCAAAATATTAAGATTTTAATAGGAGTGTCAACAATATTTGATCTGAATCAAATATATATATATATATAACAGAGTCATACTCTGTATTTATCCCAAAATAAATTATTATAACTGACCTTAATGTATCATTACATTATCAATGCACATGTCTGGTTAATCAACAATTTTCAAGATTAAACCAGTATAAGTTTAACTTAATGGTCAGTTTCCAAAATGATTTGTCTATTTATGATAAATCAAAAACAGATTTTGGATATTTTACAAGATACCTTTGTTCATTAACAAAGTAAAATAATTTGAAACTTGGTTAACTTTAGACTTAATCAATAATGACATCGATGAATGAAAGTTCATCAGATAGGTATCTTACTGATTCATTAATCAGTAAGACCAGTTTCAATCAATAAAAAAATCTATGATAAAGCCTGGCCAGAAATACTTATTAATCAAACATTGTGATAATAAGTTCAGTTCTGTTTACTCGTATAAACAGATTTAAAACCAAGCAATACAGACAACATACAAGAGTATTACAAAACCTGAATCATTATCAGATCAAATGCAAAAGGTCTTAAACTTGCTTAATATAAACAGTTCAGATAATAAATGTATAGAGTTATGAATCAACTTGTTATACATCTACATTATTATTTAAAATTTGATCTGTATCAATATGACTTAAATATAGGATACTTATGGAAATTTAACATGATTTCTGAAATCTGTTTCAATTCCCATATAATCCAAAATGTCACATATTAACATAAAACCTTACATGATGTAGTTGACCTTTGAAACATTCAGTTTATCAATATATAAACTGCAGTAACAAAATGATTCATATATTGACACTGTTTATAACACAAGATTATGTGTGATTTGAATATGCCAATATGGATGTTTAATTCCCTTTTCTGTCATCAACTTTTGGTCTATAGAAGAGCAAATTATCCTTAATGATTTCCAAAGTTTCAACAAACATCTGAAATTTTTTGTTAAACATACATGATTAACTTTTAATCATAGGTATCATAATAAATTCTAGATCAAACAAGCTTTGGTTTTTTTTTTAATAATTAAAGATTCAATTTGAAAAATAAACTCTAAATTCCATTTTATCATTATAATTAATGCATTTCAATTGGATTAACAAAAGGAATTTTCATCATATTTGATATCAAATATCAATACTTGAATAGTTTTCGAAATTGAATCAAAATAAAATTTTATTCTGAATGAAACTACTTGCATCAGAACAAAATTGGGTTTTAAGTCTTTAGTTCATTTGTTCCAGTGTTCTCAACACATAGTTCTCATAAAACACAAACAAGCAAAGAAATCAAACCATTGTTCCAGATCTAAATCCATACATGTTTTTCCAATCAAACATTTTTGATTATCAGACAAGAACTGTTTACTGTAAACAGATCAATAAACTTGCTTTCAGACCAAATTTATATTTTCATGATTTGATTATCTAATATCCAGTAAACAGAATTAATATCTTATATAAATTCCGATTTAAATTAAACAATTTTAATTTTACAATTAAACCCTAGAAATCAATCCTGACTCGATTCCGAGACTATCAAGCAAACAATGATTCAAACACGTACAAACAACAACAAAATTAGTTCAATCTATAAATTTCTTGCATAACCTAGCTCTGATACCATTGTTAGGTTTTGAAATGATATAATCGAAACCCTAATTAGAACGGTTTAACAATTAAACCTAGGATCTTCGCAAGAAACAACAAATTAAACTGAATTGGTTTAGGATTTTACCTGCCATGTCGAATCCGATAGAAATTGGATGACCTTGAAACCAAAAATTACATCGTTGCATCGAATCATAAGATCGACACACCGCCGAAGCCTCTAGAGGAGATCCACAAGCTATGCTTTCGAAGATGACAATCAAAATCGAAAAGGGGTGATTCGGTACTAGCCAAAAGAAGAAATAGATCTAGGGTTTTTCACAGATTAGAATTCAGATAAGATCTTAAAGAAAGGAGGCGGCCCCTTTTATAATAAGTCATGCGAATTTTTTTATCTCAACCCTTAGAACCATTCTTCATTTTTTAAATAAAGGAAATAGTCAAACCCTTTTTGACCTTTCTTTTATTCGAACGTTCTCACCTTTTACAACGCTTATACGTGTGACCCTATAGGTTATCATAACGTTGGCAACAATTTAAATAAATATTTAAACTGTAAACAGTGAGCGGCATCTAGTAATACATCGCTGTTACCCAAGTTACAATAATATCAATGATTCGATTTAACCTGTTCTGTGACCAGTTTCTCAATATAATATAATCCTTTTAACCAATATATCCAGGATTAAACTAGAGGCATGGATTGTATCATCCTCTTTATAACTTAATCCATTTTTTTTTTTGATCGATGAGTAGACTATTTAAAACAAATCAATATTTGAGCACGGCCATGCATTTCACAGTCTCACTCAATCAAGAGGCCCATGGATATCACTACGAATATATCATAGGGTTAAATTCCATCTAGATCATTCACAATTTTCATTCGATTCGAGATATATCCAATAATCACCATTATCATTACTCTGTTACGAAATAACTTTAGATGATATCAAAACACAAATATCCTCGAGTAAAATTATAATGATTTCAGGTCTAAGGACCGTTACATCACTATCACTACGAGAATAACTTATGATATTGTTGATTATATTCCACGGAGTTATCTCATGGTGGGTCAGCCCAATACGCTATTCTCTAATACGTATTTATATCTTGACTTTAATATCAGGTATATTAATGATCAATGAGATGTGATCATCAGTCAATCAATATACTAGTCTCAACGCTTTATTGTTGTCCTGTATTTAACAATAAAACTCGACTAGGGACTTTTAAGAATTATAATACTTTTCACATTATATAATCTCTAGTTCAGTCTTACTCGAACTATATATAATCCTGTATTATTATTCTAAGGACTTCTAATATATTAATATTTATATTACGCAGTAAATATAATATAATAGAATCATATTTTATTCCAAATAAAATAATAACATCAACAATGTTATCAATCTCATCAAATGAATTGCCTCTAGGGCACAAACTCTAACAAAACCTACGCTTGAAATCCATCCATGTCTTCACCGGACGCTCTCCGTTCGTGACCTCCCACCAGAACGAGGCTTCGTCTTTCATTAACCAAGCAGCCAATTGGACCTTCCTTCCATCTTTCGAAAATACCAAATAGATCTTCCACCTCCTTAAGCCAATTTCGAGCTTCAACAAACGTCTCTGATCTGTGAAAAGGTTTCCCGCTCATTGCCCTAAAATCTTTGCATATCTTTGCAAAAGTATCAACACGGGGAGGAGGAGGAGCATTTGCTGGGTCTACGACATTGGCCCTAGCTTCCAGATACCTTCTAAACCATCTTGGTATCGGTATCCCCTCAGGTATCTCGGGAATTCCAGACATGCTGAAAAGAAAATGAAGAGATTCAAAATGGAGAATTCAAAAGAAAGATATATGGCTCTTGGGGGTTATGTTTTTAAAACAAACTTTTCTCTTGAAAATAATTTCCTTAAGACATATTTTCGAAAGTATTTCTTTATAAAATGCTTTTTGAAAAATAGTTTTTCAAAATTCATATCTGGTCTGGTAACCTTCAGCTCTGATACCACGTGTAACACCCCACGACCATTAATGTCACTCAAAAAGAGAATGCATTAACTTCCATGGAGCGTATTTAGTGTATAGAACAGAATATAACAAGACAGATATAATTAATGGTACTTGAAAATTCTAAAACAACTTTTATTGCAGTGGAGAAATAGTTTGATTACAACAACTTCATAAACCAAGTACACTTAATATCCATCTTGATAAATTGTTTCAAAGTACATAAAATAAAAAGCATAAACCCCAACACAAGTAGCCATAAAAGAGATGAGCTGAACTTTACTTTCAGCAATCCAAGCACTTCCAAAGAGAGAGAAAGAGATCCGAGATCAAGCTCCACTAGTACTAGTCCCACCCTGAGAACCTGGGGGGAGGGGAGGAAGAAAAGAGGCGAAAACAAGGGGGTCAGACATAAAGTCTGGCGAATATAATAACTTTAAAAATATAATTATTAAAGTAACTAGGATAAGGCATAAACTGGTAAGATAAGATATGACCATGAAACAAATGGGCATAACAAAGCAAATAAGAGGAATATTCTGGCGCTAATCTCGTTCCTAATCACTATAGGATAATTACTATACTGCACCACCACTAGTCACCCTAAAAGTTGATCCCGCCTACAGAACTTAATAATGATAATGGTAGTTTCGTGTACCCCTAGCTGCCTTCATAGGTACCATCTGCCTCTATCTCCACTAGTTGTACCCACTACCCCCATACGATCGGCTCCCTAACTCGTAGATACCCGTGTTGGTCCCATAGTGGGGTGTATCACTCCCCAAAGTGGCAACCCGATACCACCAAAGATGCACGGCTTATATCTACACGATGCAACAACGTCTTACCTACCAGCTCGGGCCCAAGCACGCACATGACCCCGTTGGACTTGTGTTGCCACCGCTAACCCGTTTTGACCTCATACAATCAAATCCAGTAAGTGTGTCCCCTCCTCGACTTGGGTCGAGCTCACAAAGATACTTAATGGGTTACTGGTTTGAAAAGGGCCCCCATGCTTGACACAAGCCTTCCACCAATGCTTGGTCCCCACTAAGGTTTCCCCACTTAACCCCATTCTTATTCATGTCTTCTTACATGTTTCAATCTTAGTTAAGTGCATCTAATCGTATTTCACATGCCACCCAAGGCACCAACTTAATTTCACATGCCACCCAAGGCACCCACTTAACAACCCATGTCCCACCACATGTTTATCTGGTTAAGTGTTACTTTATTCATTAGAACCGTAATCTTGTAAAGACCTCCCACATTAGGCTGACATTTGCGGTTGCTAGATTTGCTGGGCGGGTCTGGGCAGTTTTATACTGCAAACGAGCCTAACCTCGTGTCTTTACAATTGTTACGCATTTAATTCGTGCCTTTGACCTCTCACATTAGACTGGCATTTGTGGCTGCTGGATTCGTCGGGCGGGTCCGGGCAGTCTTACACCACAAAAGTGTCTAACCTCGTGTCTTAGGCAGTTAATTATTACACGTCTTTATTTAACCCCAAATTGAATTAATATACCTATTCAAATTTGTCAATATATTCCTAATTTATTTATGTCCATAATTGTCTCTTAAAATTATGTCCATAAATACCAATTATGCCAATTAATGTCTCAAATTAATTATATGCCTTTTAAGGCCATTTTATGCCAATTCACAATTTGTGTATATTCTATATTATCCCATCATCCCAACGCTATTCGTACGTTTTCATATGACATATGTTAGACTCGCAAATAGTCTAACTTATAAAAAGAAAAACAACATCACATAACACATAAAATAGATCTAAGGATCATGACATAAGATTACATAGCCAATAACTTGCATATGAATTTCATTCAAACTAGCATATGATACAAAACTAGCATAGGTAATGGGCATAAACTTGCATAACTTATGTACTGCTATAGATCCAAACATAAAGGTCTGAACTTTCATATGGATCTAAACATAAAGATGTAAACTTGCATATAGATCTAAACATAAAGATGTACACTTGCATATAGATCTAAACATAAAGATGTAAACTTGCATATGGGTCTAAACATAAAGATGTAAACTTGCATATGGATCTAGACATAAAGGTTAATGTCACATAAACTAGCATATGCATATACATGTCTCACATATATTTTAACAACCCAAACTTGCATAAGATTCATACATGAATATATGATCCAATCATCACAAACTTGCATAAGATATATGATTCAACTTGCATAAGATTCACATAAGAACTAACATATGATCCAACTTGCATAAGCCTAACATATGATTCAACACTACAAACATACAAATAATTTACATCACATGATTCAAAATCATATTCTCATAATCCCAATCATATCTTATCATAATTAAATTAATTAATTATGTTGTGAAAGCTATCATACTCACAAATAAAAAGAATAGTCTTGTCTTTCTAGGATCTGTATTCTGAAACTGAATTGCTTGCCTTTGATGTAGTCTAATCGTTATTTAGATTTGATTTGATTTTGATTCAAGCTTCTCTCTTGCTTTAGGGTTGAAAGTGTATGGCGGCTACTCTAGGTTCTCCATTGATGGCATGACGGCTCTTGTTATGAATTAATGTGATTAGGGTTAGGGGTTTAGGAGTGTTTTTATAGAAGTTTAATTTAATAAGAGCCATCGGATTAACCTAGGGATAACCAGAACCATCAGGACCACTCAGATGCCACATCAGCCCTTAGGGCGAATCAGGCCACGGGTTGACAGCCAAACACCCTGGATCGACCCCTAGTTGACCCAACGGGGCTTGGGTCGACTCCAAAAATGGTGCGGTTCGGCTATTCCCCCTCCCGATTCGTTGTTTTGAACTTCTTTTGAATATATTTTTTATTATATATGTATATATTTCTCTCATATGCATACAAACTTCAAGGCTTAATAACTTCTTTATAAGTTTTCCGTTTTATGCAAACCAAATGTCTATCTTGACCCAAAATTTTGAGACGAACATAATAGCGCAACCCATTTCACTTAATTCTTCTTCTAAAAATTAAGCATTCTTTAATTTGTGAATTTAAAAGTTATAAAATTACGGGGTGTTACAGTGTAACCCATGCGTTGCACACGATAATATTATTAAAAATAGTATTTATTATTTTAATGTAAAAATGAGAACTTTGTTAAGCAATATACGATAAATTTTGATGTAAAGTACATAAATTGTCAATTAAAATTATTATCATTGTTTGTGTGTAATTTATGTTCTATAGCTTACACAAACAATATGTATGTGTGTGTATTTGATTTCTTTTGAATCATTTTTATTAATATATATATATATATATTAAATAATAGTAAAGCAGAAGAATGTAAAGCTCTCTTCTTAATTCTCGAAGTTTTCTCTATTCTCTTTAATTATCTCGGGATATATTACTTTTAAATTAGTTTATCATTTTACACTAATTTACTAGTTCTCTCCCATCAATTTACATTCTGATTCGGACGTTTTAATGTTTACACTATTATTTTGTATCCGTTAGCTCCTAATATTTTATATTTAAGTCCACATATATAAATTAATTGAAAAATCCAACATTTAAGTAATTAAAATAAATTTAATTAACTAATATTTCTTTTAAATACTAAAGGATAACAAAATTATGTTTTTTCGGGGTTCAAACACCAATACTTCGTGTTTTCTATGATTACTTAAGTCTCTTTCAATTCTTTTCAAATATTTTACATTTAGGACCATATTTTATAATTAATTACATAATATTAAAACTATTTAAATAACTTTTAAAAATATTATTCATTGATTCACAAAATAAATCACATAAAGATTAATCATATTCATATTAACAAAAATGAGAAAAATAATAATTCAAATATATAAAAACGTCAATCATAAAACATAAGTTATACACATAAATAACCATCGTAAGTTCAAAGTTCGACTCATTTACATCAATATATTTACCCTGTGTTGCAATAATATCAAACGCTAATATTTTGATTTATTTCGTTATTTACAAAACACTCCACAGTATTACTTAGCATTGTACATTTAATCAATATATCTAAATTAGTTATGAAGCTTTCAATTTAATAAATAAATTCAGTGGAAAAATTGTTGTCAATTCATCTAATTTACGTTAAATATGATGTTTTAAAAGGTATACCATGTTTATATCAACAAAGAAGGAATAATTATTATTTTTCTTTCAAATACGAAGTTAAATAAATCACATAATCTAAATAATATATGTAAACAATAGTAGAAAAATTAATATATTAAACACTCATCTCAATAAAATGATCATAAATTAAAGAAAACAATTTCAACTTCAAATACCTGCATTTTACATTTCTGCAATTATTTACTATAACTCCTCAGTTCTTTCATGGTATTTTATATTTAAATCCATATGTTCAAACTACTCATGAAATCTTAAATTTAATTGTTTAAATAATCTCCATGGATATTTAGTTCATTTTTCTAATAGCTCTTAAAAATATACATCAATTTTACTATAAATATTCATATTAAAAAATGACAGTTTTCCATGCAATTACAAAGATGCATAAATCACATAACATAAGTTATATATGTCAACAATAATGATGAAGATAATTTGTAAATCAGTTAATACTCGATTATATCAAGAATTTACAAAATATTATATCATAAAATCATTTTTTAACGTCAATAACTCCACAATAGATTCATTTATAATTTTTTGCAAATTAATTTTTGTTCCTTCTACTATACTATATAGTTAAACTAAGTTTCTATTTTTACATTTTTAAACAAATTTTCTTAAATAAATTTGCTAATTCATCAAATAAATTACTGACACACATCAGTTTCAACATATATAATATGCTAATATTAACAAAAACGATTCAAAATATTATTTATGTAAGCTATAAAATAAACTAACTATAAACAACAATAATAATTTTAATTAGTAGTACATATTTCGCATAAAAAATTATCATATATTACATAATAAAGTTCTCATTTCAATATTAAAATAATAAATACTATTTTTAATAATACTGTCGTGTGCAACGCATGGGTTACACACTAGTTTTAAGCAATGAGTATGGACCGTGCGTGAGTAGAGGGTTGGACCATGAAAACATACAAGTGAAGGACATGTGGAATCACATGAAGCATGTCATGAAAGTTATCGTATATGGATCAGCTATCTGCACATATATGGATTGTGATACTTAATAATATGGGTCGGCTTTGAAATGAATGGCGGTGGCACACGTATGATTTCCTGGACCATTGGTGTAAATTGACATGGCATGGACCGTGTACATAGCGAAAGCAATGGACCATTAATGAGCTCTAAGATGGATTGTTCTAGCTCAAAGTATATGGGTCAGTTGTGTAACACCCCGTAATTTTAAATATTAAAATTAACAAATTTAAGAACACTTAATTTTTAGGAGAAGAATTAAGGGAAATGGGTTACGCCATTGTGTTCGCCTCGGAATTCTGCCTGGAATAGAGTCTAAGTTTTTGTAAATCAGACTTCGTATGAGGAAGTTATGGCCTTCAGAAGTTTCAGGGATTTAAATAAATTAAAACAGCTCGAATTCAAATTCAAAATTCAAATGAAAACACAGAAGCGGGCTAGGCGGGATTTTTCCTGGCCCAGGCCAGGTCGACCAGGGGGTCGACCTCCCCTAATTTCGTCAGATCCGAGGCAGATTCGGGATTTTGCACCTGGACTTGTTTTTTGGACAGATTCTTTAGCTCCTAACCTATTTAAACACCCCCAAACCCCACTTTCTCTCCACACCAAACCATTGTAACGCTATGTTGCTTCAATCCTAATTAAAATAAGTTAAAGACGTCCTTTTGTTACAGGAATAGTTCATCTTCTTCTTAAAGCTTAGGAATTGTAAGTCAGGATTCTAATACAAACGACGAACGAATTATTTTCTTCTCTAATCCGCCTTTGTGAGTACAATTTCTTTCACAAAATAATTAACAAACTAATTACGATGAGTTATAATTTGGATTATGAGAACATGCCTGTTGAATCAAGTGACGTTACTTAATTTTGTTATCGTCTGTTTGTGAACATATGACAGTTTTGTTAACTTATGTTAGTGGTTCTATTTCATATGACCAATCACATATGTTTAACTTGATTCATTTTATGACATCAGTTTATATGCAAGTTTGGATGTAGATCATATGCTAGTTTGTGTAACACCCCGTATTTTCTGGGATGGTATAAGTAACAAATCAGAGAATAATTAATTTTTAAAATAAGAATCAAGGGAAACGGGTTGCGCCATTGCGTCCATCTCGAAATTCTGCTTGGAACTGAGTCCGAGTTTGCGAGAATCGGAGTTCGTATGAGGGAGATATAACCCTCCGAAGTTTCAGGAATTTTCAGAGTTCAAAACAGTTCAAATTCGAGTTCAAATTCAAATTTCAAAACCCAGACAGACTGGGTGGGAAATTTCCCGCCCAGCACCCAGGTCGACTGGGCAGTCGACACCCCCAGGACCAGGTTGACTGCGCAGTCGACTTGGGTGTCGACCTGGTCCCCGAACCTGGTTTTGGGCCTAGGTGTATTCTTATGTATCTGGTCTCGTTTTCTGCCTAGATTCGTCTGCCTAAACCTATTTAAATAGCCCCAAACCTAGCCTTCTCTACACACAATTCTATTCTGCTTCTACTCTGCCTCTATTCTAAATAAAAATAAAAATGGCGTCGCTACTCTGCTGGACTCAAAACTAGAAGCTAATCAACATCAACCTAAGCAACTCAATTCAAGCTTGAAACTTCAACAACGGTTAAAGAAGATCAACTAACGTCGCTACAACTATCTTTCTTTTAGAATCCAATCAAGGCAAGTAAAGTTATTTTCCGATATAAACGTTAATTCTGATTGTGACATGAATTGTAAATTTGAATTTGAGATTATGTCTGTTATGTTCTGATCTACCTTATTCTGTATTTCTTTCTGCTTTCTGTTCTATAGCCAGGCTACCATGAGCCTGAGCCAGTCTCATAAGAGATTAACATACGCTAAAATATTTGGGACAATAAAATGAATAATGCATGAAATTGGCATGACCGATATGTGACTGATTTGAGGAAAGAACATAGGTTGAACTTGGAACTTAGGCATATAATTGAACCTATGACTTGAGTTTTGTGGCATAAAGAATATTGAACATACGACTTGAGAAGTTGAGGCATAAAATTTACATTGGACATATGACTTAGGAATTGGGGCATAAATTTGACCGTAGGCATGTAATTAGTATAGATACATATTACATGTTGTTAACTAGATCTGGATCTGAGCTAGCTATGTATGATAATCTGTGATTTGGGGACATAATTCAATATCTGATTTTAAGAATATGATACATGATTAAAACCTAGATTTGTGGCACATTTTAAGAAGGGGAAGATATGTGACTTAGGTGTAGAAATAAAAATCTATAATAAGATTTGAGGACTATTAAATGTGAATACACCTAAATAGGGATTTTTGGATATATGGCATGCATTGTAATAATTGGTACAATTTATAGATGAATCTGCTGTACAATGCTAGTTTAACCAAATTGGGAACATATGTTATATGGTAAATTATGTCCATATTCTGTGTTATGTAATTAAGGCAAACATGGGGTATATGATCATGTTGTGAATCATGACAATTATTTAGGCCTAATTTATGATTAAGCAAGGCATGTAAATAGAACCTTTAGAAATATTAAATCTGCTAAATCTGTCATCTGCTAAGTCTGTTGAAAATACCAAATCTGCTAAACCAAATCTGTTGAGATGCCTAAACTGCTAAATCGGTTGAGATGCCTGAATTGCTAAATCTGTTGAGATGCCTAATCTGTTATCTGCTAAATCTGCTAGTTTGCTTAATCTGCTAAATCCGTTAAATAGCCTAATCTGAAAAATCTGTTATCTGCTATATCTGTTGATTTGATATAATTAGTCTGTTATTGACATAATCTTAATTGGCTATAGTTATGAATAATTGACATGTATATTAGGCGTAGGCATAAATGGTAAATCATTAATTAATTGGTCGCAAAGATGAACATGGCTAACTCGAGGTTAGAATGAGTTTGCGGCGTAATCCTGACCGGAATCGCCCGGCACATCCAGTGGCTGCAAACAATAGGTTCTAATGTGAGAAGTTAGTCATAATATGCTTAGACACGAGGTTAGGTCTGGCTTGTGGTAGAAGTCTGCCCGGAACCGCCTGGCCCATCCAGCGGCCACAGGCTAGCAACCTAATGTGAGAGGTCTGTGCATTAATAATTAATTAATGCAAATCTGAGATAAAAATGATGTCTAAAACGTGTTGGGTGGATAGGGTTAAACCAACTAGACTAATATATATAATAAATCCGTTCATGAATCTGTAGGCCCAATACAATGTTAGACAAATCTGAAATTCTGTTAAATCTGTACATCTGATCCGTTAGTCTGAAAACCTGTTGATTTGATTTTCTGATCTATGAACTAGTAAATCTGATCTCTGTATGTTTGAACTTATAAACATGTTAATCTGAAATCTGTTAGTCTAGGGACACAAGGCTAGGAGGGAAATTACTTGTGTCATCTGTTGTTTGGGACCCATATTAGTCAGTAACCCTTTCTGGTATCAAAACTTTGACCCAACAGTAGGTAGGGTCCGGGCACGCTTACTGAACTAATTATAAGCGGTTCATTCTGATAATGGCGAGGGGTGTTGATGGTGCGTTCCAACCGGGTCATGTGCGTGCATGGATCCCGGTCTGCCTCTGAGGATGTAAGACGCCGTGACATCTGTAAATAGGTCTGTGCCAATTGGTTGTCACTTTAGGGAGTGATACACCCTACTGTGGGGTCGACACAGGGTATTTATGTATTAGGGAGCCGATCGCTTGGGGTAGGGTTTTAGGGTACACTTAGTTCTGTCTGTTTCTGTTGGTACCATCTGTTTCTGTTGGGTGGCAACACCTGTCTGTTTCTGCGTGGTACCGTCTGTTCGGGTGGTAAAGGCCCATTTACTAGTGTACACCTAATTCTACATTCTGTTTCCGTAGGGATTAATCTGTTTCTGTCTGTTTCTGTTCGGGTGGTAAAGGCCCATTATTAGCATTCTGTTTTTGTCTGTTTCTGTTCGGGTGGTAAAGGCCCATTATTGGCATTCTGTTTCTGTCTGTTTCTATTGGGGTGGTAAAGGCCCATTACCAGCATTCTCTTCTGTGGAAAATTATTCTGTACCCGTTTCTGTTTCAGTTTATACATTAGGGTGACACCTAATTCTGTTATACTAGTATTAGTGCAGAGAAGTGTTAAGAAATAGCTTATATCATTCTGTTCTGTTGTTATATCCGCTACACCAGTTACTGTTATCTCTCATCCAGTTTTATTTTCATGTCATGTTATTATTATCTATTCATAACTAAACATCACTGGACTTGCCAGACTTTTTGTCTGACCCTTGTTGTTTCGCCTCCTTTCTTCCGTTCCCCCCCCCCCCAGGTTTTGTATAAGGGAGAACTCTAGCTTGATCCAGATTTCTTCCGCTTGAAGTGGTTAAAGTATGGCTTGTCTTCTTCTGTGGGGATTATGATTTTAAACTATGCATTCTGAAGGCTTTTGTACAAGACTGATATTTTGTACTTGAATTCTGATATTGTGATTTGAAAAGATGTACCCAAGCTTATCTCGGTTTCTGTTGTAATAAAGTTATAAAATTTTCAAGTACTGTTTTTATCTGTCTTGTAAGTTTCTGTTCTGTTTACTAAAATGCTCCACCAAAGTTAAGGCATTCCCTTTGTGAGTGAACTTAACGGAGGTGGGGTGTTACACTTGGTATCAGAGCTGAAGGTTACCAGATTGGGTAAAGTTTTTGAAAACTATTTTCAAAAAGGTTTTAAAAGGAAGTATTTTCGAAAGCAAAGCCTATTTTTGGAAAACATAATCCCCAAGAGCCATATATCTTACCTTCAGTCCTTTTTGTATTGAATCTTTCCTTTTTCATTTCAGCATGTCTGAAGCATCTGAGATACCATAGGGTGTTCATGTACCCGGTTGGTTTCGTCAATATCTTGAGGCTAGGACCGCCGCCGCAGGTCCAGCCAATGATCCCCCTCCTCCGCCCCCTCCTCGTGCAATTTCTTTCTCAAAGATCTGTAGGGATTTTAGGGCCATGGGTGGAAAGGATTTCAAGGGAACTGAATCATTCGTAGAAGCGAGGAAATGGCTCAAAGAAACTGAGGATCTATTCGTTATCTTCGAGGTGGACGATAGGCAGAAGGTACAGTTGGCGGTATGGCTGCTCAAAGACGAAGCTTCCTATTGGTGGGAAGTCACTAACGCCGAGAGGCCGGTTGAAACATGGATGGATTTCAGAACAAGGTTTGAGACAAAATTCCTCTCGCAAGCTGAACGAAGTCTACAACTGGAAAAGTTCTTATCTCTTAAGCAAGGAAGTATGACGGTCAAGGAGTACGTCAACCAGTTCAACCAACTAGCTAGGTTCGGATTGGATTTAGTCAACACTCAGCATAAAAAGGCTCTCCGCTTTGTTAAAGGATTGAATGAGCCACTGCACAGCCTAGCCATGACCCATGTACCCATGGGAGCGACTTACGAGAAATTGGTGGACATGGCACTACTGCACGAGGAAGATAAGGGCGAGAAAGAGACAAAGAAGGAAGAACCACAGAACAAGAAAGCATGGCCTAAGAAGGAAACACAAAAGAAGGATGAGAAGTCTGAAGATAAGAAGGAGAAAAAGTGCTTTACTTGTGGAAGCTCGACTCATCTAAACAAGGATTGCAGAAAAAGGAAGGGCACTTGCTTCAACTGTGGTGAGAGGGAACACTTCACTAGGGACTGCCCGAAGAAACGAGGGCAAGGGCAGAGGGAAGAGGGCAGAACCCACTTCTGGAGGACAGGCGAGTGCTCAAGGGACTGGTAGATAAAGTAGAAATAAGAAAATTTATGTAGAAGGTTTAAGTTTCTTATCTGATTGTTGAGTTAAAACTCTTTCTGATTCTGGCATTTTGATTCTGTAATCGATACTCTGCACTTTAATACTAGTATTGTTTCCAATTCCGTTGTAGACTCAAACCCATAAGGGTTATGACTCATCTGTTTGTGATAGATTGGGGTTTGAGAGATATCTGTGTTAGACGTCAAGTAGGACGCATACATTCTGGGTTTTATCATGCTTAGTTCGGTAACCTGATCTGTACCAGTAATCTGTAAATATCTGAATATTTCCGATAAGATTAAGATTTCCAGTTTTGACATTATCTAAAGAGGGTAATCCTCAGGGTGTCAATTTGATGTTGGATTCAGTCTTCGGGGCCGATACTTAGGACCTATGTCTAATGGGAACCAAGTTTTTGTTTTATCTGTACTCGCTTCCATCATTCGACTATATCCTATCGATCGAATCTTCGAACTTTAGGTAGAAACTAATGGGTGTAAACATGTGTTTGAGACATGTTATGTTTGATGGTTGCAAGTGGATGCAAGTGTTTGCTAGTGGTGGCTTGTGGATGCATATATACACACTAGGCACTAGATCGGCTCGAAAACACTCTCATACTGCATATGGATGTGTGAGCATTTTCAATTTTTGTGGATGCAAAATGATTGACTCAGCACATGGATGTTGCATATAACTGAATGGTTGTGCACTCATATAGAAATGATATGTATCAAGTAGGAAAATTGCATACATGTTGGACTCATGGCACTGACATAATTCGCATTAAGGAGGTCAACTGATTCAGTGGACCGCCTGATCTTTGCATTAGATAAGAAACATTTACACACACTTTTGCATATGTTCATACAACATTAGAAGTTTCTAAGGAAAATGGACGCCAGTGATTGATGATTGAGTAGATGGATGTTGGATCGTAGGACACATTCTTCCTAACTTGAAGATTTCGGGGACGAAATCCTTTAAGGAGGGGAGAATGTAACACCCTGTATTTTCTGTGAACGTATAAGTTACAAATCAGAGAATAATTAATTTTTAAAAAAAGAATCAAGGGAAACGGGTTGCGCCATTGCGTCCGTCTCGAAATTCTGCTTGGAAACGAGTCTGAGTTTACGAGAATCGGAGTCCGTATGAGGGAGATATGACCCTTTGAAGTTTCAGGAATTTTCAGAGTTCAAATTATTTCGAATTCAAGTTCAAATTCGAATTTCAAAACCCAGACATACTGGGCGGGAAATTTCCCGCCCAGCACCCAGGTCGACTGGGGAGTCGACTGGGCAGTCGACACCCCCAGGACCAGGTCGACTGCGCAGTCGACTTGGGTGTCGACCTGGTCCCCGAACCTGGTTTTGGGCCTAGGTGCATTCTTATGTATCTGGTCTCGTTTTCTGCCTAGATTCGTCTGCCTAAACCTATTTAAACAGCCCCAAACCTAGCCTTCTCTACACACAATTCTATTCTGCTTCTACTCTGCCTCTGTTCTTAATAAAAAAAATGGCATCGCTACTCTGCTGGAATCAAAACTAGAAGCTAATCAACATCAACCTAAGCAACTCAATTCAAACTTGAAACTTCAACAACGGTTAAAGAAGATCAACTAACGTCGCTACAACTATCTTTCTTTTAGAATTCAATCAAGGCAAGTACAGTTATTTTCCGATATAAACGTTAATTCTGATTGTGACATGAATTGTAAATCTGAATCTGAGATTATGTCTGTTCTGCTCTGATCTACCTTATTCTGTATTTCTTTCTGCTTTCTGTTCTATAGCCAGGCTACCATGAGCCTGAGCCAGTCTCATAAGAGATTAACATACGCTAAAATATTTGGGACAATAAAATGAATAATGCATGAAATTGGCATGACCGATATGTGACTGATTTGAGGAAAGAACATAGGTTGAACTTGGAACTTAGGCATATAATTGAACCTATGACTTGAGTTTTGTGGCATAAAGAATATTGAACATACGACTTGAGAAGTTGAGGCATAAAATTTACATTGGACATATGACTTAGGAATTGGGGCATAAATTTGACCGTAGGCATGTAATTAGTTTAGATACATATTACATGTTGTTAACTAGATCTGGATCTGAGCCAGCTATGTATGATAATCTGTGATTTGGGGACATAATTCAATATCTGATTTTAAGAATATGATACATGATTAAAACCTAGATTTGTGGCACATTTTAAGAAGGGGAAGATATTTGACTTAGGTGTAGAAATGAAAATCTATAATAATATTTGAGGACTATTAAGTGTGAATACACCTAAATAGGGATTTCTGGATATATGGCATGCATTGTAATATTTGGTACAATTTATAGATGAATCTGTTGTATAATGCTAGTTTAACCAAATTGGGAACGTATGTTATATGGTAAATTATGTCCATATTCTGTGTTATGTAAATTTAGGCAAACATGGGGTATATGATCATGTTGTGAATCATGACAATTATTTAGGCCTAATTTATGATTAAGCAAGGCATGTAAATAGAACCTTTAGCAATATTAAATCTGCTAAATCTATCATCTGCTAAGTCTGTTGAAAATGCCAAATCTGCTAAACCAAATCTGTTGAGATGCCTAAACTGCTAAATCTGTTGAGATGCCTGAACTACTAAATCTGTTGAGATGCCTAATCTGTTATCTGCTAAATCTGCTAGTTTGCTTAATCTGCTAAATCTGTTAAGTAGCCTAGTCTGAAAAATCTATTGTCTGCTATATCTGTTGAGTTGATATAATTAGTCTGTTATTGACATAATCTGAATTGGCTATAGTTATGAATAATTGACATGTATATTAGGCGTGGGCATAAATGGTAAATCATTAATTAATTGGCCGCAAAGATGAACATGGCTAACTCAAGGTTAGAATGAGTTTGCGGTGTAATCCTGCCCGAAACCGTCCGGCACATCCAGTGGCCGCAAACAATAGGTTCTAATGTGAGAAGTTAGTTATAATATGCTTAGACACGAGGTTAGGTCTGGCTTGTGGCAGAAGTCTGCCTCGAACCGCCCGGCCCATCCAGCGGCCACAAGCTAGCGACCTAATGTGAGAGGTCTGTGCATTAATAATTAATTAATGCAAATCTGAGATAAAAATGATGTTTAAAACGTGTTGGGTGGATAGGGTTAAACCAACTAGACTAATATATATAATAAACCCGTTCATGAATCTGTAGGCCCAATACAAAGTTAGACAAATCTGAAATTCTGTTAAATCTGTACATCTGATCCGTTAGTCTGAAAACTTGTTGATTTGATTTTCTGATCCGTGAACTAGTAAATCTGATCTCTGTATGTTTGAACTTATAAACATGTTAATCTGAAATTTGTTAGTCCGGGGACACAAGGTTAGGAGGGAAATTACTTGTGTCATCTGTTGTTTGGGACCCATATTAGTCAGTAACCCTTTCTGGTATCAAAACTTTGACCCAACAATAGGTAGGGTCCGGGCACGCTTACTGAACTAATTATAAGCGGTTCATTCTGATAATGGCGAGGGGTGTTGATGGTGCGTTCCAACCGGTTCATGTGCGTGCATGGATCCCGGTCTGCCTCTGAGGATGTAAGACGCCGTGACATCTGTAAATAGGTCTATGCCAATTGGTTGTCACTTTAGGGAGTGATACACCCTACTGTGGGGTCAACACAGGGTATTTATGTATTAGGGAGCCGATCTCTTGGGGTAGGGTTTTAGGGTACACTTAGTTCTGTCTGTTTCTGTTGGTACCATCTGTTTTTGTTGGGTGGAAACACCTGTCTGTTTCTGCGTGGTACCGTCTGTTCGGGTGGTAAAGGCCCATTTACTAGTGTACACCTAATTCTACATTCTGTTTCCGTAGGGATTATTCTGTTTCTGTTTCTGTCTGTTTCTGTTCGGGTGGTAAAGGCCCATTATTAGCATTTTGTTTCTGTCTGTTTCTGTTCGGGTGGTAAAGGCCCATTATTAGCATTCTGTTTCTATCTGTTTCTGTTGGGGTAGTAAAGGCTCAATACTAGCATTCTCTTCTATGGAAAATTATTCTGTACCCGTTTCTGTTTCAGTTTATACATTAGGGTGACACCTAATTCTGTTATACTAGTATTAGTGCAGAGAAGTGTTAAGAAATAGCTTATATCATTCTGTTCTGTTGTTATATCCGCTACCCCAGTTACTGTTATCTCTCATCCAGTTTTATTTACATGTCATGTTATTATTATCTGTTCATAACTGAAAATCACTGGACTTGCCAGACTTTTTGTCTGACCCTTGTTGTTTCGCCTCCTTTCTTCTGTTCCCCTCCCCCCCCCCCCCCCCCAAGGTTTTGTAGAAGGGAGTACTCTAGCTTGATCCAGATTTCTTCCGCTTGAAGTGCTTCAAGTATGGCTTGTCTTCTTCTGTGGGGATTATGATTTTAAACTATGCATTCTGAAGGCTTTTGTACAAGACTGATATTTTGTACTTGAATTCTGATATTGTGATTTGAAAAGATGTAGCCAAGCTTATCTCGGTTTCTGTTGTAATAAAGTTATAAATTTTTCAAGTACTGTTTTTATCTGTCTTGTAAGTTTCTATTCTGTTTACTAAAATGCTCCACCAAAGTTAAGGCATTCCCTTTGTGAGTGACCTTAACGGAGGTGGGGTGTTACAGTTTGTATGTGAATCATATGCAAGTTTGTATGCGAATTATACACAAGTTTATATGTGAATCAAGTATATATATATATATATATATATATATATATATATATATGTGAGTTTATATGTAAAACATGTGATATTAGTTTACATGTTTAAATTCATATGCAAGTTTGTGTGGAACCCATATGCAAGTTTAGGTGAAAACCATAGTCATATATGCAAGTTTAATACAATAGATCATATGCAAGTTTATGAGAAAACCATGTTCATATATGCAAGTTCACCTTTATGTGTATAGATCTATGTAAATCATATCTTATATAATTTGATCCATGCCAGTTTGTAGTTTATGCAAATTTTGCTTGTTGCCTATGCAAGTTATTGATTATGCAAATTTATGATTATATAAATTATAATCATGAAAGTTTTGATCCTTGCTAGCCTATTCTTATTTGCAAGCTAGATCTACTTTATGTTTTATGCAAGTAGTGATGTTTCTTTTCTTACTATGAGTTAGACTATTTGCGGGTCTAACATATTTCATATTAAACGTACGAACGACGTGGGAGCAATGGGAAAATATTAAAAATTAATATTGTGAATTGGCATATAATGACTTTAAAAGCATATAATTAATTTGAGACATTAATTGGTATAATTTATATACTTGAAAATTTTGGACATAATTTAAGTGACAATTATGGACATGGATTAAAATTGGAAGTTATTGACAATCTGAAATAGGGATATTAATTCAAAATAGGGTTGAATAATAATGTGTAATAATAAATGCCTAAGACACGAGGTTAGACTAGTTTGTGGTATAAGACTGCCCGGACCCGCCCGGCAAATCCAGCAACCACAAACGATAGTCTAATGTGAGAGATCAAAGGCATAAATTAAATGCGTAATAAATGCCTAAGACACGAGGTTAGACTCGTTTGTGGTATAAGACTGCCCGGACCCGCCCGGCACATCCAGCAACCGCAAACGGCAGTCTAATGTGAGAGATCGTAGGCATAATTAAAAGATGCTTAGACACGAGGTTAAGTCTGGCTTGTGGTGGAAGTCTGCCTGGAACCGCCCGACATATCCAGCGGCCACAAGCAATCGACTTAATGTAAGAGGTCTGTGCATTAATAATTAATTAATGCTGATCAAAGACGAATATGAATGATAAACAGAAGTTTGGTTGAGTTGAGTAATTCTCTGAGTACCAATTTGATGTTGATTTCGGTCTTCGGGGTTGATACTTAGGGAGTTATTCTCTTAACCAATGTATATGTGAACTAAGATGTACTTAATCATAAATTAAGTAAAACATATTATACGATATATATGTGTATATATATATATATATATATGATACATAAAACATGATAAGTGGATAGGGTTAAGACCAGCTTAACCAATAATCTGATAAGTAGGTAGGGTTAAGACCAGCTTAACCAATAATATATAAGTGGATAGGGTTAAGACTAGCTTAACCAATAATCTGATAAGTAGGTAGGGTTAAGACCAACTTAACCAATAATATATACTAATTTGATAAGTGGGTAGGGTTAAGACCAGCTTGACCAATAATATATATATTAATCTGATAAGTGGATAGGGTTAAGACAAACTTAACCAATAATACATATTGATCTGATAAGTGGATAGGGTTAAGACCAACTTAGCCAATAATATATAAGTGGATAGGGTTAAGACCAACTTAACCAATAATATACAAGTGGATAGGGTTAAGACTAGCTTAACCAATAATATATATATTGATCTGATAAGCAGATAGGGTTAAGACAAGCTTAACCAATAACACATGTTGATAAGTGGGTAACATGGGTGACATGTGGGATATAATAATAAACACTTAACCAAGTTGAAACATGTAAGAAGACATGAATAAAAGGGGGTTAAGTGGGAAATCCTAGTGGGGACCAAGCATAGGTGGAAAGCTTGTGTCAAGTGTGGGGACCCTTTTCAACCAGTAACCTGTTTAGTATCTAAGTGAGCTCGATCTAGATCGAGGACGGGGCACGCTTATTGGGTTTGATTGTAAGAGGTCAAAACGGGTTAGCGGTGGCAACACAAGTCCAACGGGGTCATGTGCGTGCGTGGGCCCGGGCTGGTAGGTAAGATGTTGTTGCATCGTGTATGTATAAGTCGTGCATCTTTAGTAGTATCGGGTTGCCACTTTGGGGAGTGATACACCCCACTGTAGGACTAGCACGGGTATCTACAAGTTAGGGAGCCGATCGAATGGGGAAGGTATTGGGTACGACTAGCGGAGATAGGAGCAGGCGGCACCTATGAAGATAGCTAGGAGTACAACTACCATATTACGAATAAATGTTGTAATTAGAATGGGGAGGGTAGTGGGTACAACTAGCGGAGATAAGAGCAGGCGACACCTATGAAGACAGCTAGGGGTACACTAAACTATCATTATTATTATTTTGTTCAGTAGGCGGGATCTACTTTTAGGGTGACTAGTATTGGTGCAGTAGAGTAATTATCCTATAGTGATTAGGAACGCAATTAACGTTATCTTATTCCTCTTGTTGGTCTTGTCATGCCCAATTGTTTCACAGTCATTCCTTGTTTTACCAGTTTATGCCTTATCCTAATTACTTTAATAATTATATTGTTAAAGTTATTGGACTCGCCAGACTTTATGTCTGACCCCCTTTGTTTTCGCCTCTTTTCTTCCTTCACCCCTCCCCCTCCCCCCCAGGTTCTCAGGGTGGGACTAGTGCTAGTGGAGCTTGATTTGGATCTCTTTCTCCCTTTTGGAAGTGCTTGGATTGTTGAAAGTAAAGTTCAGCTTATCTCTTTTATGGCTACTTATATCGGGGTTATGCTTTTTTTTACTTTATGTACTCAGAAAACAACTTGTCAAGATGGATATTAAGTGTACTTGGTTTTATTGTTGGTTTTTGATGTTGTTGTAACCAAACTGTTTCTCCGCTGCAATAAAAGTTGTTTTAAGTTTTTCAAGTACCAATATATGTATCTGTCTTGTTATATTTCATTCTATACACCAATAATACTTCATGAAAGTTAATGCATTCCCTTTGTGAGTGACATTAATGGACGTGGGGTGTTACATGTTGCATGGTGGCATTGTTGTAATATTGTGAACCAGTCCATCATCCCGTACGTTGTATTTACGACACCACCACTCCATTCCAACCTCTCTTATAAATACCCCGTCGCTTTCTACATTTCGGAGGATTGAAATTTTCACGACAACAAGGTTCTGTCCAATTCATTTCTCAAAAACTCAAGGTCAACTCCAACTCCAATAAAAATCGTTCAAGTGAGATCAGAGCTTCTCCTACAAAAATTAAATCCAAAAATTGATAAAATCGTTCATCGATCGTGATTATCGAAGGAACTCCTCAACAATCACCGATACTCGTGAAGATTGCACGATTCTTCCTTGGAAGAGATTGATATTGAAGAAAGTAAAAAAGTTTGAAGAAGAAGAGTTTAATTGTAAAAAGAGAAAGATGTACAAAGTTAAATTAAACATGTACCTTGTAATGGCAGCCATGATAATGACATTTCCTTTAATAGTGGATGTTGGTCGAAATTGAGACCGAACCACTCTAAATCTCTTGCACTTTACTTTTCCCCGCATTTTTTTGTTCTTAACTTTGTGTTTGATCGAATTTGAAGTGTTGATAAACATTTTGGGGTGTTAGTGCCATTTTTTGCATTAATAGAGGGAATGGCCAAAAGAAACCAAAAGGTTATATTACTTGCTATAATCGTCAACAGAAGGGTCATCTTTCCCAGGATTGTAAGAAAACTAAGGTGGGAAGGAAGTGCTTTAACTATGATAAGCCTAGGCATATGAAGAAGAATTGCCCAAAACCATCGAAGGATAAGCAGGTTGTGAAGGCGTATGCTTTGGATGTCGTGCCAACTTCATTAAGGGATCAACTACGGAGGAGAGGGAAGGAAAGTGTTGTTGCGCAAAGTATGCTTTCTATTAGAGACGTTTCGGTTTGAGTTTGTTTGATACTGGCGCATCACATTCTTTTATTTGTAATGGGCTTGATTGCAAGTTAGGATTAGAACCTGGAATTGTTGATAGACCATTAGTTGTGACTACTTGGTAAGGGGTTGGTCTAGTCTCTATATGCTTTGTCGTGGTATAGTTTTATCGAGACATGGTTGCTCTTTTATGTGAGATTGTCTTGTTTTGAATTTCTTTGGGTTCGGGATTATTTGGGTTGGACTGGCTCAAGAGGTATGTAGCTATTATGGATTCTACAGGCTTGAGGTGACAATCGGGAATGTCACTACACCATATATACTAATTAGGCTGTGTTTTTAGCCGTATCTAAGACAATTAGACATGACTATAAGCCGTAACAAAAAATGGCATGTTAAATTATTAGATATGGCTATAAACTGTATCTCACTAGTAATAACATACGGCTCTTGGCCGTATCTAAATGATTACTAGATACGAATATAAACCACATCCAAGTAATCTGTAGATGTATATGGTGTAATTCAGACACGGTCTTAGACCATATCTAATTATATATGTGCGTGTATATATAAATAACAGAAACTACAACACATATTTTTTATAACACAAAGCATATATAACACAATTTATACACAGACACAATTCATATATACTCAAAGCATAACATGATTTTTCATAACAATAACACAATGTACAAACATGCATATACAATAAAAGGAAACTGTCAAAAAAAATTCATCAAATTACAAAGTAACAAATGTAAAGAAAAAACAGATCAGCTTGATAAAACAGCAGGAGACCGGGAAGATTGAGCGTACGTGTTGATCATGCTGATGAAGCCCACATTGCTGCAAATCAAAGCAGTTATGAGCATAAGCTAGATGCTGATATACAAATGTATAAATTTATACATTTCAAAGCAATGATGAGCATAATTAAGCTAACTGATGATGTGTGCACAAATCATGTGCACAGTTTGTGCATAATCCTGAAAATACCAAACCACTCATTATACAAAATTCAAGTACAAAAAGGTAATGGCAACAAATCAGGTTGGTAATGGCAACAAATCAGGTTGGTAATGGCGACAAAGATACAAGGCTAGCAACATGTACATGGGTAAATAGGCATATGGCATGTCAATAGGTCCAGGGCAGTCAAAACAGTGGGTTCAACTACATGTGCAAGTTTAAGGGAATCATTCTTATTATGACGATAAGTCGAGTCGAGTACAGAGGTCTAGTTAGTCGATTAGTCATAGACTAGTCGACAAATATATTGCTGCCACCAAAAATTTGTCAATTCTAATATATTGCTACCAACAAATATATTGCTGCTGAACAAAAAAAAACATGAAACTTGGGTTCGATGCTTGGGTTCAAGGTATCAATTGACTTTTCATAACCTAAAGCATAGAATTTAATGAGGTGCAAGTTGCAAAATGGAAGTGGAAAGATGACGCTTCAGCGTGTCTATCGACTTTCGATCAAAGTTAGGTTCGAAGTTTTTTCTGTTCGATAATCGGTACTTGATCTTTTTCAATTCAAAAATTGTAAATCGACTTTCAATCATTTTTTTTTTCTGATCGATACTAGGTATCGATCCTTTTCTACTATTTTTTTTATTTGATACAGATATCAATAACTTTCAGTTTTTTCCTGTTTGTGGTATCGATAACTGTAAGGGGCTCGGATTTTTTTTCTTTTCTAAAATTGGCCAATACCAAACCGGTCGACCCCATTAACAACATAGTCGACTGGACTAGTCGATTAGTCGACTAATTTCTACCCATGTGCCAAAAATTCATACAAAAAGCAAGTCGAGACTTCATGTCGATGGTTTAATCTCGATTAGTTAACTAGTCGACGACTAGTCGAGCGCCGTACTGATAACAGTGAAGGGCATATTGTGTCTTTGTGTTCGTGTGTGCATATCGTGTCACTTTGAAACTAAAATACTAAATATAACAAAACCAAACAATTAGTATGTGGTTTAAGTATAAAAACCACATCATGATCGTGTATGAGAGGTTGCAGTAGAGTAGGATATGAAACGCTGAGCTGTTTATACAGTTTAGACGGACTTCCATCCATTTTTTAATCCTGCTTCTCCAAAATAGGAAAAAAAAATTGATATGAAAAATTCCAAGCAAGCAAAGGCACAAAAAGAGTAATCATTCTAACTATTCATGTTGCTTCCTAGACTGTTAGTCAATTGTATCTATTTTAATATGATTATGATGCCAATGACATGATTTCATCAACTTGCATAGACAACCTAGAAACATATCAACATCTCACTTATGGTTTAACATGACCTCCGACATCGTACATAGCCGATACACCTCTCCACGTTTTCTGTTTTCTCCGACATGAGTGCATATAAATTCATTATACAAGTTATAAATACTTCACTGGACAGGAGATCAACATTGTAAGTCACTGTGACCTAGATGCAAACATAAATACAGGGAAACTAAAATAGCATTCGGTTCGAAAACAATTTTTTTATTTTTGTGTAGTCGATCAGTGTGTTTGTGTACAGAGAAACTAAAATACACATCCATGTGTTTAATACAGAGAAACTAAAGTAGCACTTTAAGCCCCATTCATGTGTTTGTGTAGTCGATCAGTATATGTCTCAAAGATGAATGAATACATATTGTAAGCTGGTTTTGCTATGACCATAGGCTTTTAAATGAAATTAACTGTAGACAAGAGTGGAAATTTGATAGTCATTAAAAATGTAAACCCAAAAGAAAAATCACTTGAACTATAGTCGATCTGCAACACCGGTAGCTCGTACCCTAGCATACAGAACATCCTCCTATACGCACAAAAAGAAACAAATAAACCAAAAGAATATTCAAGATGATATCATGTCAAATTTCAGATATCACCGTATGTCTACTGCAATTCATTGGGTTTTGTGGATGTATATTTGGAAAATGAAATGTCAGTTACAAAAGGTATAATGGTAAGAGTAAAATCAAACTACCATATGCACACAATACATATGGACATGATTTTACCAAGGCAATGTACACGTGCACACAATATATCCATCGAATTCTTATATAAGATATTACGTAGAGTTAAGTGTAAAATTATATATACATATGTGTGTGTGTGTGTGTGCTCCAACGTCTAAAGATATCGAATCATCATCGTCGGATGACACACATACTCGATATTCTGTTAAAGAATTTACTGGGTGATTCACTAGGTGGATGCATTTTAGCTCACGCGCAGGGTGGGTAATCCATGTTTATTAGCTTTATCCAACTTTCGAATGCTGCTTCACTTAACCTTTGGAAAAAACTGCTTTCGCTTGTAACTTTCAGTTTCTTTGAAGCAGACTGTGTAGTGCAACTTACACTACATTCTCTACTACAAATTAAGGGAAGTTGCTAATGAAAGCGGCATTTTACTAAGGTTAAATGAAGAAGCATCCGACACTTGGATAATGCTAATAATCATGGATATCTGACACTATGCGTGAGCTAAAATGCATCCACCTGGTGGATCGCCCATTACATTATTAACCAGAAAGTCGAGTAATCATCCATCTTCCAAATTATCAGCAAACCTGTTAATATATTTTTAGTAAACCTGTTATCTCTCAAAACAGAGTAATCATTACAAAGTATGATATAGTATGAGCTTAATATAACACAAAGTAGCAATCACTAATACACTAAAACATACCAATTACAACCAGCATGATTTGTCACAGTAATACATACCAATTAAAATCGGTATGATTTGTCACTAATACACTAATACACAAATACATAAAGTAACAATCAGCTACATACCAATTAATACTGGTACTACACTAATACATTAATACACAAAGTAGCAATTAGCCAATACATAACAATTAAAACAGGTATGATTTGTCACAATAAGACTTTAACTTGTGCCCTACTATCAGGCACACACGCACAATTCCATTGAAACACATACGTGCTGTCGAAGGAGGGCTAGTGACCTAGGGTTGCTGTGTTTCTATCGAAGAAGAGGGCAGCCCGTCTATGTTGGAGGAGGAGATTCCAGAGAAAGGTAGAGGCACGATTTGACGACCGAAAACTCTACTTTGGGTTTTCCGTCACCACTAAAGTAAAAAGAGGGAAATGGAAGTGGCCAAAAAATTTATTCCAAGTGCCAAATGGGATACACAATATGAAACACATTCGATTCAGCACGAAGCCATATCAAATTAACCGATCCAGAGTTTATTGATGGACGGTCATATTTAAGGTGTTTGCGGTGTTGCGGATCGCATAATGTAGTTTGATACAGATCTGAGCACTTTCAAATTCGATATGACTTTAAGTCGTATTGTATCTCCGTATCCTTGTGTGCCAAATTTGTTGTTTTGGTGTCGTGTGTGAAAGGGAAAACGATTGTGATACGTTGTCTATCATAAGATGGAGTTCTGCTTAGCTTTTATATTCACTTGTGATTCCACGTATGGTAACCCAGAATTGTTTTAGCATTTTAAAATAGCAAATAATGATTGATATAGATATATATGTGTGTGTAACATATATGAAGGAGTAAGTGTACATGAATAAGCTGTAGGGTGCACAAGAATATTCAGTGTACATAAAAAGAAGGTTATTAAAATTGTTTGAATTTATTTTATCTTCCTTGGAAAATTAAACAAAATGTATATAGATATTTTAAATATTTGTGAAGTTCACATGTAGGATAATGAACACTTGGAACATAGTTAAAAACAAATTCCGAGAAGAAAACCTACGGGACTGTACATATATGGGCTATGGAAATATATATAACATTCCTAATTCGTGGCTAGCATGATCATGCAGGAAGAATGATAGTTGGGCTAAGAAAGGGAAACTAAATATCTGGTACAGCTAAAAAGAAAATAACATAGTAGGTTGGGTATAGTGTATTTCTTTAAAAGGATAAAAAGGCAAATGGGTATGGCTTTGAGTGCTTTTACGTGATCAACCAATTATTTCTCTGAATGGGTAAATATGGCATTAGGTGGCCTTAAACCCTAGTTTACCCAATATAAAAAAGCTAGGCTTGTGAGCTAGACTATTTTCTTCTGGATAAAAATTAAATATAAACAAATAGTAGCAGCAAAACCTAAGAGTTCGGGCTATCATCAAGTACTAAGGGAATAAAAAGGGAGAAAACACTATTGTGAGTGTTTACTATTTTTGTATAGGCATTTAGTCCTTTAAGGCAACCATTTTGATTGATTACATAATGAGTTTTTCTTTGGAAATAATTTAACCATTCTGTCAGTATAAAATTATGATACAAAGAGGTGTTATATTGCATTTATATGAAGAATAGCTCAAATATACATTGTTGAGAGGTAGGATTTGGTATGGAAATGAGACAGTATAGACAAGTGGTCACATGCTTATGCCTATTTCTATATAAATAGGGTAAAGAGGAGCAATATATTGTATATGTGTTGGTTCTCTTTTACCAAATATTTTCTGATGAATTATCTTTTCATAAGGGGGTTACTGAGAAGATTATGGGATCTGGAGGCTCCCTACGCCTCTAATTATATGCTCTCAATAATGTTTATCAAATGCATATTCATAACGAAATAAAGGAAACTAATGCATGATGAAAACTGATTTAAATGCCCATCTGATTGATCACATGACGTGCTTATGTATATATATGATGTGAATGTATGAAGTATTAAATATTTGGGCATGGTTGTTTGGTAAATCGATATGTGCAAAATGCCCGTGTATGTGATAAATTATTGACATGGTTTTATGGAATATTTTGAGGGTATATCAATCTTTAAGATAACCCTAGAATGATACGGTAACATGGGAAGTAAACCACAGATTGTAAATAGAAGGTAAAATTAATAAAATGATGGGGTCATTGTGGTTAGAATGACCACAACCTACATTGATCTGTCTGGACTTCAAGTGGCAAACCAGGCATGCACATGGCATGTTAATGCCCTGAGGACTTTGTGTGATGCGTTAACAGATAGGGGGATCCCACACACTGTGCACATTGGTGTTTAATGTAAGGGTATAGGCTCAAGAATATTGAAACATGATAACCTGAATAAGGGATAAAGGTTGGGGAAAAGTAATGAAGACCTGTTTATGCTAGTAAAAGAAAAGGCTTGTGAATACATTCTTGAGAATGATTGTCTGTGTTTTGGATATATATATATATATATGTGTGTGTGTGTGTGTGTGTGTGTGTGTGTATGTGTGTGTGTGTGTGTACACTTTAAATATGTCATGCATATGAATCCTGGAAGTTATTTTATGAATAGTTCAGTAGATAAAATCTAAGTTTATGTTAGATGTTATATTGGCAAATAGGGCAATAGAATGGCATTTTAGTGTATGTAATCAAGCAGATTTGTATAAACTTAGTTATGCTCATACCAAACAATATGTTTGACCATATTTGCTCAATGGCATGTGGGGTGTCTCAATTCAAATGAGGCAACCTCTAATGCTTCTACAGGTAACATTGAAGCTAATTAGAGGAAGTGTGGAAATCTTTGCTGGAAAAATGAAGCTTAAATACTTGCTAGATAATTAAGAAGTTATGCCTAAAAGAACCAGTCGTTAATGTTAAGTAGGAATGTTTGTACGACTTGTTAATGTAATGACTGCATGTATTAGCAGATTAAGTATATTCAGACTTAAAACTATTTGATGATTATGCTAGTTAGTTTATGTTTGGTAGATCATAATAAGGTAATCTGGATATGTATGTGTATGTATTTAAGTGTGAACCTTGCTACTGAATTTTAGTGGCCAAAAAAGGCAAGTAAAACCATGAATTTGTTGGGATCCCTCCTTAATTGGAGAGTTTCTAGAATGTTCCGGAGAACTCTAGAGAAGTGTAGAACCCTTTAGAAGCTTGTGGAAAAGTGTGGAACCCTCTAGAATGTTCTGGAGATGTGTGGAACCTTCTAGAACCTTACGGAAAAGTATGGAAGGATGCATAAGGGAATGGAAGAGTGTAGAGATTCCTAGAGAGTATGGAGCATTCTAGAGAATCAATCTCCACCCTTGGATGCAAGTAATCTCCACCGTTCATCATGGAGGATGAGTAGTATAAATAGGAGAAGGAGCCTTCATTACTATCCATCCAAGAATCCAAGAAAGAAATCCACTTCTTAGAGTGAGAAAAATACTTGAGAGTTAGTAAGCCTCTTTGAGAGAAAAGAGAGATAGCTTAAGAAGTATCTATCCTTAAGCTTGAGTCAAGTGTGAGTTACTTTTGTAATCAAATTCTTGTAGTCCTACTATTCTTTTGTATAGTGGAAGAATCTCCATATTGGAGAATTATAAACTCTTGTGCTGCCGTTGCTACTTTTAATCTTAATTGCCTATCTTAACTTCACGAAGCGGGAAAGACCGAGATTTCCCCAACAGTGGTATCAGAGCCAGGTTCATCTGTAGCCGTAATCAAGTTCGTGTAAGTTCAAGATGGAGGATAATGTCGCTCATGATGGAGACATGTTCAAGCTCACAGCCAACAACTACTCCTATTGGAAGCCAATGATGGAGGACCACTTGTATTGTAAGGATTTGCATGAGCCCATCATCTACAAAGATAAAGTGGCAGGGAAGAGTGATGCTCAATGGGAACTGTTGAACCGGAAGGCTGTTGCTATGATCCGTAAGTATATTGACAAAACTCTCTTCGAGCATGTTTCTACTTATACAAATGCCTATGAATTATGGACAAAGCTTGAGTCCATGATTCAGAAGAAAACGCCTCGCAACAAGGCCAATTTAGTTCGACGGTTGGTGAAATTGGAGTATAAGGATGGTCATAGCATGATTGAGCACTTGAATAACTTCAAGGGGCTCGTAAATCAACTAACAAAAATTGATATGAAGATTGATGATGAGTTACAAGCTCTTCTACTCCTCAGTTCCTTACCGGAAAGTTGGGACACACTTGTTGTTACACTTAGTAACTCAGCTCCGGAAGGAAAGTTAACTATGGATACCGTCAGTGACAGCCTTCTTGGTGAAGAAGCAAGGAGAATGGAACGAGACGAGTCTATTCATCCCGAAGCTAATGTTGTTGACAATCCGGGTAGGAATGAAACTCGTGGACGTAGTAAGAGCCGAAATCCACATCAATCTCGAGGAAGATCCAAGTCACGCTCGAAGATTACATGCTATTATTGTGGAAAGATAGGTCACAAGAAAATGGAATGTCGAAGCTTCAAAAGAGACCAAAAGGCCGGTAATGTTAAGCCTGACCAAATAAGCCTAACGAAGAAGCAAGAAGAAAAGAGTACTACTGCCATAGTATTGAAGGAAGATCTGCTATATTTCGTTGGTGAAAGTAACATTCTAAACATTGCTTGCGATGAGAGTTCTTGGATTATTGATTCTGGTGCTTCCTTCCATGTTACTCCACATGAAAACTTCTTCTCATCCTACCAAAGAGGTGACTTTGGCACGGTGCAAATGGGAAATCAAGATAGAAGCAAGATTGTTGGAATAGGAGACATCACTCTGACGACGAGCACCGGGTGCAAGCTTATTTTGAAAGATGTGAGGCATGTCCCAACCATGCGCCTCAGTCTTATCTCCGCTGGAAAGCTAGATGATGATGGTCTGATGAATTACTTTGGTGAGGGGAAGTGGAAGCTCACCAAAGGAAGTTTGACGATGGCTCGAGGAAAGAAGGTAGGCTCATTGTATGTAATGCAAGCTAAGCTATGCAAAGAAGAAGTAAACATCTCTACCGATGATATGGACATATGGCATCAACGACTTGGGCACATTAGTGAGAAAGGTCTTCACATACTCATTCAGAAACAACTCCTCCCTAACGTGAAAGGTAAACCACTTCATCCTTGTGCTCATTGTTTAGCTGGAAAACAACACAGGGTTGCTTTCCAAAGATCTTCTCCGCCCACAAGGAGAAAGAACATTCTAGACCTCGTGCACACTGACGTATGCTCAATGTCTGAGAGATCCATTGGTGGTGCTCTACATTTTGTCACCTTCATTGATGATCATTCAAGAAAAGTATGGTTGCACCTGTTAAAATCAAAGGATCAAGTGCTTGATGCCTTCAAAGAATTCCATGCTTTAGTGGAGCGTGAGACTGGACGAAAGATCAAGTGTGTACGATCAGATAACGGAGGTGAGTATAGAGGCCCTTTTGAAGTCTATTGCAAGAAATATGGCATTAGGCTAGAGAAGACTCCACCCAAGACACCACAATTGAATGGGCTAGCTGAGAGAATGAATCGAACCATTGAAGAAAGAGTTCGTTGTGTGCTCTCTCATGCTAAGTTACCCAAATCATTTTGGGGAGAAGCTATAATGGCTGTGATCGACATTGTCAACCTCACACCACCAGTTCCTTTGGATGGGGCCATTCCTGAGGAAGTTTGGACGGGTAAGAGGGCTTCATATAATCATCTCAAGGTGTTCGGGTGTAGGGCATTTGTTCACATCCCAAAAGATGAGAGAGCTAAGCTTGATGCAAAGACAAAGGAATGTATCTATCTTCGTTCACCTAAGGATGAATTTGGGTACCGGTTGTGGGATCCAATTAACAAGAAGGTTATTCGCAGTAGAGATGTTGTATTCTTCGAAGACCAAACAATTGAGGACATCAAGAATTCAGAGAGGCCAAGATTGAGAAGCTATAAGAATATTGAACCTACTATGGTTCGACATGAAGATAATAACACCCAAGAAAGTAGTGATGCTGAAGATCATGAAACCCATCATGAACCGGTCCAGGAAGAACCTCAATCTAGCACTCCAATCGCACCAGAGCCAAGACGATCCTCAAGGGACAGAAGACCATCCAGTCGATACAACACAGAGGAGTACGTTACGCTCACTGATGAGGGGGAGCCTCAAAGCTATAAAGAAGCAATGAGTGGTTGTCATAAAGAAGAGTGGAGAATAGCCATGCAAGAAGAAATGCAATCCTTGCA
The DNA here is from genome assembly GCA_030737875.1 of Allium sativum. Lineage (NCBI taxonomy): Eukaryota > Viridiplantae > Streptophyta > Magnoliopsida > Asparagales > Amaryllidaceae > Allium > Allium sativum. The sequence goes on from CM060918.1 coordinate 458,448,376, forward strand.
TGAGAATAATACATATGAACTAGTGGAGCTACCAAAAGGGAGAAGAGCTTTGAAGAATAAGTGGGTTTATAGAATCAAGACCGAAGAGAACTGTTCAAAGCCTCGCTACAAAGCTCGGTTAGTTGTTAAAGGATTTGGACAAGAAAAAGGTACTGACTTTGAAGAGATATTCTCTCCCGTGGTAAAGATGTCATCAATCCGAGTTGTCCTTCGCCTAGCAGCCGTGCAAGATTTGGAGATTGAACAACTCGATGTCAAGACGGCATTTCTACATGGTGACTTAGAGGAAGAGATCTACATGGAACAACCTGAGGGATTCAAAGTTCCAGGCAAAGAAGATCTAGTGTGCCGCCTCACAAAGAGTCTGTATGGACTTAAACAAGCACCAAGACAATGGTACAAGAAGTTTGACGCATTCATGGCAGAACATGACTTCAAAAAGACAGAAAGCGATCATTGTGTCTTCATAAAGAGGTATGTAAGTGGTGACTTTTTCATACTTCTGCTCTATGTTGATGATATGCTAATCATTGGACAAGATCGCATAAAGATAGCTGCTTTAAAGAAAGATCTAAGCAAGAGCTTTGCCATGAAAGATTTGGGACCGGCTAAACAAATCCTTGGGATGAGAATAACTCGTGATAGATCAAAAAGACTGTTGTGGCTATCCCAAGAGAGATATATCGAGAAAGTGTTGGAAAGGTTCAACATGCACAAATCAAAGCCGGTTAACACTCCACTAGCTGGGCACTTCAAGCTAAGTTCAAAGCAGAGTCCAACAAATGAAAAAGACAAGGAGGAGATGAAGAAGAAACCATACTCATCTGTAGTAGGCAGCCTTATGTACGCAATGATATGCACAAGACCAGATATCGCTTATGCAGTTGGTGTTGTCAGTCGCTTCTTGGCTAACCCAGGGAATGAGCATTGGGTTGCAGTCAAATGGATCCTCCGATATCTACGTGGAACTTCCAAAAGATGTTTATGCTTTGGAAAAGGAAAACCTGTGTTAGAAGGATATACAGATTCAGACTTGGCAGGTGACATTGATTCACGGAAATCAACATCGGGATACTTAACCACTTTTGCAGGGGGAGCTATTTCATGGCAATCAAAGCTACAAAAGTGTATTGCATTATCCACTACAGAGGCAGAGTATATTGCAGCTACTGAAGCTTGCAAGGAGATGTTGTGGGTGAAGAACTTGCTGCATGAATTGGGAGTGGATCAAGAAAAGTATGTCTTGAAGTGTGACAATCAAAGTGCAATTTACTTGGCAAAGAATTCAACATTTCATTCCCGCACAAAGCACATTGATACAAGATATCACTGGATCCGAGGGGTTCTCGAGGAAAAGCAAATACACCTTGATAAAGTTCACACGGATGAGAACTGGTCTGATATGATGACCAAGGTAGTACCAACAAAGAAGTTTGAAGATTGTTGTCAAGGTGCCGGCATACTACTACCCCCCAATTAAGTCGGGAGGGGGAGATTTGTTGGGATCCCTCCTTAATTGGAGAGTTTCTAGAAAATTCTAGACGTTTCTAGAGAAATCTAGAATTTTCTAGAATGTTCCGGAGAACTCTAGAGAAGTGTAGAACCCTCTAGAAGCTTGTGGAAAAGTGTGGAACCCTCTGGAATGTTCTGGAGATGTGTGGAACCTTCTAGAACCTTACGGAAAAGTATGGAAGGATGCATAAGGGAATGGAAGAGTGTAGAGATTCCTAGAGAGTATGGAGCATTCTAGAGAATCAATCTCCACCCTTGGATGCAAGTAATCTCCACCGTTCATCATGGAGGATGAGTAGTATAAATAGGAGAAGGAGCCTTCATTACTATCCATCCAAGAATCCAAGAAAGAAATCCACTTCTTAGAGTGAGAAAAATACTTGAGAGTTAGTAAGCCTCTTTGAGAGAAAAGAGAGATAGCTTAAGAAGTATCTATCCTTAAGCTTGAGTCAAGTGTGAGTTACTTTTGTAATCAAATTCTTGTAATCCTACTATTCTTTTGTATAGTGGAAGAATCTCCATATTGGAGAATTATAAACTCTTGTGCTGCCGTTGCTACTTTTAATCTTAATTGCCTATCTTAACTTCACGAAGCGGGAAAGACCGAGATTTCCCCAACAGAATTCTATACTTGTTCAAAAGAGATAAAAGCCTCAGAAATATGAGTATATGAACCATGTTAATAAAACATGTAAATTATAAAGGCATATTTTATATGATAATATTACATGTGGAAGTACAGTATATAACATGGTTTATATGCCATGAACCAGACATATTATTAGCCTTTTTGCATATGGTAACACCCAGAAATGGTCAAAAGTTATGCCTTGTCATCGCTAATCAAATGTAGTACGAAAGTAACTATCTATCTCAAGTTCAAATGCAAAAAAATATAATCTGCACACATGCACAATCCAGTAAATAGACAGAGTGTTAGATTGAAATTAGGTAGAATTATAATCAAGCTTTGATATGACAAATATACACAAAAATAACCATGATTGAATATCCGTTTTGGTTATACCCAGTTTAAGTTCCCATTACCACTTGCACATGGTCCGCTTCATGTCTTTTAAACTAGGTAATTGATGACCTATATGTGTGTTATGGTTAAGATCATGTTAATAGATGATATCCTTTATGTTGTGTGAAAAAGGGATTAAAAGTCTTTTTAATCACCTTTATCTTGTGCCAAAAACTTTGACAGCTTTTAAATAGAAAATCTTATGAATAAACCCTGATTATAAGACATGTTAACCTAAAACATATACCTGTATGTATATACTAGTAGAATTTGATCCTGGAAAATTTAAAAAAAACATACACAAATGAAAACCTAGGAAGAGTAGAACCCAATAAATGCTATTAATCCACATAAACTCAATTAAATTCAGTTCAATTAAGAGAGGTGTTCTCTCAGTTGGTATCAGAGCTATGTTATAAATTGCACAGCTAGAAATACTTATATACTAATGTAGGGAATTGAGATAAATTATCTGAATAGTGTTATATGGCAGAAATTAATAAAATTATCAAATGTCAGGGAAAAATTAAGCTATTTGGCAATGATTGTTCATAGACAACCGTGGTAGGACCAAGACCACACTCAACTGCTAGAGCATTAAATACACCACAAATGGTGAATATGCAAGATTTTGTGAGGGTTTTAAGGGAAGAGTGAACCCTGGGCATAACAACCCTCACGAGGAGCTCACTAAGCTGTTGAAAATTTACACGAACTTAGGAGGCAATAGTTTTGAAGGAACTGCAGGAGTTGTAGGAGTCCAAACTTGGTTGAGAACATTGGAAAAAAAATTCAGTGACATGCAGGTGGATGATCAAAGGAAGAGACAAATTGCTTCTAGGATATGAGTTCTAATCTTTGCAGTGTATAACATCCAAGCATGGTTATTAATTATTATTTGTTAAATACTAAATCAAAAGCCATCAACATGACCTTGCAAATGTAGAATGTCGAACGTAAACCATCACACAGATGGTCGAAAAAGGGGATGAAGCCAAAAATTAACTATGACAGTTACATGTATATAGTGACTTATACAACAAAAGAAGAAAGGTTTATAGCTATCAACTGTTGGATAATACCTTCCATGTTTGGGCTTTTGAACTGTTGTTCTAATGCATGCTTCGGGTTTTTTCAGAGTACTAGACCAAATGCAATGATCTAAAGATTGAAATGCACTGTAGAATAAGGTTCTATGGAAAAAACAGGACGAATTCTATGATAGGCTGAAGCAACATTGATTAAATTGAACAATAGAAGAAGTGAGAGAACATTAATAGCTACTTTAGAAAGGTGAAGGAGAGTAGCAAAAAGAGACATAATGATGCAAAGACCTTCATTACTTCCACCAGTTGGATGCTTTGCATAGAAGCAATGGCTTTGGTTGCAAGGCCAACGTAAATGTCGGGTTTAGATTCCAAGACATCGTAGCATTGTGATTTGTGAGTCCAGTTCTGGAGGTGCAGGCGGCACGACCGTTGTAAGGTAAGCACAGTTATACATCTTTTGTCTTGATCACCTATAAGATAAATTATTTTCTGATATAAAATTGCTTAAAAGCTGAAAATCAACATTAAACATTGACAATATTAATTTATCCATAGATATTAAGTGTGAAAAAAAATAAAAGAAATCAATAACATACTCTTCTGGAGATGATATTTATGGTTTTAAAAAAATTTGACAAAAATATGCTAAATAACCATTAAAGGATTAAGCTATAAAAAATAAAGGAAACGATAAGCAAATGATTCATAAGGAGAGTCATGTGGATTGATGCAAAAACAAGTATTCAACAATCTAAATTGATGTTCCATTAAGTTGACTGAAGAAACAAGTGCACAAAAATATTTTGTGGCACGTGAGGATTGACAATTTTGTCCGAAGCTGGATATATAACATGATAATACTTTGATCAGTTCTAAGAGTTTACAAAATTAACCATGGGTATGATGGAAACCGGATTCATTGTTTTTAACACCTAAATAACCAAATAAGCAATAGTTAAGAGGGCATTCCACACATAATTTTGTGTTATTATGCATGTAAACTGAAAGGGATCAATAGGTTGCCATGTAAATCTATTTATACTCATACCTCTAATTTATCGTTAGAGATTCTTAAGTTAATCAGAGCGCTTTCGAAGTCTAAGCCATGTTTGTTTAACTCAAGAAGGAGTGTATTATGTAGCTCCAGATGTTCATTTTTCTACACTGCATTAGTTAGTTAACCTATGTGTATCAGTTTTGTACTCCAACCACGATTTGTACTGTTGTAAATAAGCTTCAAACTGGATTTGTACTTCAACCCCGAAATTAAATGTTTATTATTCTTCAGTATGTGCTACCAGAAATTAATAAATAGAGCTAGCTGATGCTTCTAGATTACACTGATTTCTACTGTAGGTACCAGTTCATCGTGCTTATGTGTATTTGTTTTAGCTATCTATGTTTAATCATATAAAACTTCACTGTATATCAATTCATTTATAATACAAAAGATGGTGGCATTTTTTGAACTATCTTTGGTGACAGCTTGGGTGTCCGATTATGTACAATTTTGTTTTATGATGCACATACTTTTGTACATGTGTGAGTTAGCAGATGTCTGGCTGTATGTAATATATGTGTTCATGCTAATATTGGTGAGTTGCGTGTGTACTAAAAAAGTAAAAAGTGCTGTTGGCATATGCTAATTTTGGAACCTGTGATATTAGTGACTGTTCTGCAGCTTATATGCAGGTGCAAACATCTAAGCCATCGATTAGCTAGTATCCCGAGCTTGACTTTGGTACTAGTGTTTTTGTTAAGGAAAAAGATACTCGTTCTGGCCATGATAGGTAAATTTTTGCATACTGAAGTTGTACTGTTTGTTTAGCTTAACCCATTTATCTAATTTAGCCTTATTGCATTTAAAATATCTAGTTGTATTGAAGATCGGTTACTTATTGTTCAGCTGAATATGAAATGCTAAAATTTATTTGCTAAATTTACAAGTTTTTTTTTTTTTTATATACTAAATTTGTAAATGCATTAAAAAAAACATACTAGTATTATTGTAATTTATTTAACAGATAGACATGTCTATAATGCTTGGCGGAAACCACCGTGGCCTGCTAAATTTTTCTCAAAATATGGCATCGAAACCATCCACTTCTTCTGTTCAGCATACTGCAAATGGTATAGTATCCTGTCTCTCTTCCTCTCGTTATATGCGCCTGTACATATAACGTGTTTACTGTCAATATTTTACCACTTTACTTGACTTGAAATTTTCTCAAAATGGATTAAATTTTGAATCCGTAAAGGCTTGGCAACCCAACATGTTAAATTGCTTACCTGCTATAATACACATATATAATATGTATATGCACATATGTATGTATATATATATCAGTAAATGATTAATTTCTAGTCATCAGTATGTAATTCTTATAATTCAACCATACTTGAAATTAGTATTGCCTTAAAACTTTTAAAAACGTTGGTTAGAATTTTGGCAATGTATAAATACATTATTTATGGTCCAGTCTGCTAACATCTTTAATAGAAGAATAGCGGTGCACCATCAATTGTCAACTCTGTTGTCAATGTAAGACCAACAGAAAGAATAATTTAGTTCTTAAACCGATACCAAACAAATAGTTCATATTAAAGCACAAATCAGTTTCATTACTGATAAACCAAACGCAAAAACATAAAAAGCTAGAAAGAATGCATTAGGAACTAACCAAAAATGTTTTCACTGTATAAACATAAACAACATAAAAGTGAAGCAGTTATGATCTAAGAGCCACCCTTCAAATAATTAACAACATCCCTAGGAATAGGGGTTATAATTTCAAGGGTAGCACCTTCAACCATTAAACCAGGCTTAGGAGCAGCATGCTGGTTCTTCATGCTAATAACCCTTTAAACCAGCTTTTGATTTTGCCTTCTGTTTTTCATTCTCACTCCTCCTCAACCTTAAATCCAAAATATAGCCATGTTAATTTTAAATGTTTGTATAATTTTGAATTTTTATTTGTAGATTTTCATATGATTCTATTTTTCTATTTAATGCATTATTTCAACTGTAGATTACGCTTCTGAACAAATTATTGTAGTTGCACAAATGTATGCACATTGTCATGGGCTTCATACCCACATTGCAAATATGCATATTTATCACTTTCTAAAATCATTTTTTATAAGTATGACCATATTGGGTGTTGTAAGCATAATGATAGGTTAACCGATACCGTATAATGTTATTCGTAACAATGCAAATGCAATACGAATCTGATAGCAATCAATAAATTGTCACTATCCAATTGTCACGTCAAGAAGCGTTACTAATTTGAATTGTTTCAGAATTAGTAACGGCGAAAAGCGCGACCGGAATTGCAACAGAGCAGAACCGTTGCAAAACAGAAGAAGAAGAAGAGTACCTTTCAGTATTGTCCGAGTCCAGAGTAAATCTGTTTCTTCGAAACAATATTGCTCCCTCACTGGCGCTGAAGGTTATCGATCAATTGTCTCCCAAGATAAAACGGACCGATCTCTGCAATTTGAAGCGCTTTCAAGTGCAGAGCAACACGAACTCAAGAGTGCAGTAAATAAGAACAGTTTTGCAGAGCAGAAAGAAAGGAATTTTTCGGTGATTTTATTGTTCTGTCATGAAGGCTTTATATAGTGGCCAGGGGATGTCTTCTGAGCAGATGTGACCGTCCGTACGGACGCGGGCGCGTCGGTTGAGCCCGAAAGGAAACGGGCGCACCTGTTCAAAACAGATCTGTCCCACCGCAACAAGGCCGAACGGGTTAGCGGCCCACGGAAATCAGGAGACCCCAAGAGCCCCAAGGCCCAAGGCCCTATCTATGACATTTTAATATTTATTATGAAGGCTTAATGCCTACATATCCCCATTCACTCAATGCTTCATGTGCTTATTTCTTTTGTTTTGAAATAGCATATTGGGCTTTGGTATATAAGGAGACATAATCACAAATCACACACAATGTGGGACTTATATTTCTCCAATACCACTCAACCTCTTCTTCCCAATCTTCTCATTTATTTCCAACAATCCCTCACATGAATGAGAGATTTCTTTTTGTTCTTAAATTTTGTGAAACATTTAACGTATCGGTAAAAGTAGCACAATGACCTTGAACTTTTCCTAGTGTTTATCGTTATAACCTACTGGCGAATCAGTGGACTAGATTGTCTTTGAACTGTAAGCCTTTTGTGTAAGTATATAAAGATAACACATGCTAAGTATTTCTAAACCCCTTGGTTCTCTGTTTGTGTTCGTTTTTGCCATGAACACCTGCTTGGTCTCATGAGTGTTTAAAGAATTCGACCTTACAATTCTTTTTGAAGCGGCGCCTTCACACTCACGTAGGTGATTCTATAAAGAGTATCCCGTAATACTCCACTTGGGTCTTTTATAACACCACAGTATAGACATCATTAAAAGCTAAGCTTATCCTATTCTCCGACGGGTTGTGCACTGACTTATCATAGGAATGGTCTGTATTTTAACAGTGCCATTAAGTTTATCTATAAACTTAGTTGTCCCTTTGAACCTAGATCTTGGGATCTCCAGTCAACTAGGTGGGGTTTCCGTTTAGAAAAACTTTTAGATCATAGGTCTTAAACCCATTCCCATCGATAAGGTTTGAACTTTCTCTCTAGGAAAGCCTTTAGTTAGTGGATCCGCAATGTTATCCTTTGACCTTACATAGTCTATAGTGATAACTCCATTAGAGAGAAGTTGTCTTATAGTTTTATGCCTACGACGAATATGTCTCGATTTACCATTATACAATGTACTATTCGCCCTTCCTATAGCAGATTGACTATCACAATGTATACATATTGGAGGTACTGGTTTTTCCCAATTTGGAATGTCCTCTAAAAACCCCCTAAGCCAATCTGCTTCTTCCGCGGCTTTATCCAGAGCAATGAACTCAGATTCCATTGTTGACCTTGCTATGCAAGTCTGCTTGGATGATTTCCACGAAATTGCTCCATTTCCTAATGTAAACACATATCCACTTGTGGATTTTGTGTCATTTGAGACCGTTATCCAATTGGCGTCACTATATCCTTCTATTACTGAAGGATACTTATCATATTGCAACACATAGTTTTGTGTATACTTTAGATATCCTAGAACTCTGATTATTGCTTTCCAATGATTTTTACCAGGATTGCTGGTATATCTACTTAGCTTGCTTATAGCGTACGCAATATCAGGCCTAGTGCAATTCATGACATACATAATACTTCCCAGTATACGAGAGTATTCAAGCTGATAGATACCATCACCAGTGTTCTTTACCCAATTTTGGTTCATATCTACTAGTGATTTTGCAGCAGTTACATTATACTGCTTGAATTTTTCAAGAATTTTAGCAATGTAATGTGACTGAGATAACGAATATCCCTGTGGTGTCTTTATAATTTTTACACCCAAAATTACATCGGCCACTCCTAGGTCCTTCATATCAAATCTAGAGGATAGCATGTCCTTCGTAGACTTTATTATGACCTTATTACTTCCTAGGATTAGTAAATCATCAACGTAGAGACAAACAATGACATATCCAACATCTATACATTTTATATAGACGCATTTATCTGATTCATTTATTTTGAATCCATTTGATAACATTGCTTCATCAAATTTCTCATGCCATTGTTTTGGTGCTTGTTTAAGGCCATAAAGAGATTTCACTAACTTGCACACCTTATTTTCATTTCCTGGGCTTAGAAACCTTTCTGGTTGCTGCATATATATTTCCTCTTCCAGTTCACCATTCAAAAACGCAGTTTTCACATCCATTTGGTGTATTTCCAAATTCAATATAGATGCGATTGCAATAAGCATCCTAATTGATGTTATTCTGGTAACTGGAGAGTATGTATCAAAGTAATCCAGATCTTGCTTCTGTCTGAATCCTTTTATTACAAGTCTTGCTTTATACTTGTCTATTGAGCCGTCAGCCTTTAGTTTCTTTTTAAATATCCATTTATATCCTAGTGGTTTTGATCCTTTCGGGAGATCCACTAGTTCCCACGTATGGTTTTGTAGAATGGATTCTATTTCACTATTGACGGCTTCTTTCCAATAAGGAGCATCGGGAGATGACATTGCTTGTTGGTAAGTTAGAGGTTCATTTTCTATCATATATGCATAGAAATCCGGTCCAAAGGATTTAGTGGTCCTTTGTCGCTTGCTCCATCTCGGTTCCTCTATCTCAGTTTCATCATTCATTTTATTTTGATCAGCATTATCCTCAGGAGTATCTGGATCTCTTGGCCTCTTTTGAACACTTGTTTCAATAGAGGGTTTTAGAGGATAAATGTGCTCAAAAAATCTTGCATTTCGAGACTCGATAATGGTGTTTTCATGAATGTCATCAATTTCAGATTTGTACACCAAAAATCGATATGCACTACTATTATGTGCATATCCAATGAATATGCAATCTATAGTCTTTGGTCCTATTTTAACGTTTTTCGGTTTTGGAATTTCCACTTTGGCAAGACACCCCCACACTTTTAAGTATTTGTAGGGTGGTGGTCTGTTTTTCCAAAGTTCATGGGGAGTCTTAGAAGTTTTCTTTCGTGGTATTTTATTCAAAATATGATTTGCCGAAAGAATAGCTTCTCCCCAAAAATTATCTGGCAAGCCAGAGCTTATTAATAAGGCATTCATCATTTCTTTAAGAGTTCTATTTTTTCGTTCGGCTATACCGTTGGATTGAGGTGAATAAGGAGCTGTAGTTTGGTGTATTATACCATGCTCAGCACAGAATTCCTCAAATGGAAACTCATATTCTCCTCCTCTATCACTTCTTAAAGCTTTTATTTTTCTATTGAGTTGATTCTCAACTTCTGCTTTATACTGTTTAAATATATTGAATGCCTCATCCTTACTTCTAAGGAGATATACATAACAGTATCTTGTACAATCATCTATAAAAGTGATGAAGTACCTTTTTCCTCCTCTAGTTTGACACATTTTCAAGTCACATACATCAGTATGTATTAAGTCTAGAGGTTCGGTTTCTCTTTCAACATGATGAAATGATGTTCTTGTCAATTTGGCTTCAGCACAAATTTGACATTTGTAATTTGAATCAATTCTACACTTAGGTATGAATTCTAGATTGATCAGTTTTTGTAAAGTATCAAAATTCACATGACCTAGTCTAGAATGTCATAGATTAGGAGAGTCAACCATATAAGCAGAAGATTCAATTTTATTCATATCATTGTTTGGTACAACAGTGGTTACATTAGCCTTAAATAGACCATCACATACATAACCCTTTCCTATGTACACTCCATTCTTAGACAACACAAATTTATCAGCCACAAATGTCAGTTTGAAGCCATGCTTGCTGAGCAACGATCCTGAAATTAGATTCTTGCGAATTTCTGGAACATGGAGAACATCATTTAGAGTGAGTTCTTTTCCAGAAGTCAATTTCAGCACAATCTTTCCCTTGCCTTCGACCTTTGATGTGGACGAGTTACCCATAAACAGTTGTTCTTCATTAGTAGCACTTTTGTAGTTTGTGAACATCCACTTATTTGCGCATATATGCCTAGTGGCTCCAGTGTCTACAAACCACTCCTTGTTGTTGCCAACAAGGTTGCATTCTGAAACAACTGCACACAGGTCCATTTCAGAAACTCCGTCTGAAACTTCTGCCACATTCGCTTCTGATTTCTTCTTTTTGGGTGGACCGCGACATTCTGCAGCTTTATGACCCTTCTTTCCACAATTATGGCATGACCCCTTGAATTTCTTTGACTTCTTAGGTTGGTTGTCACGTTTTCTCTTATTGGACTTGTCCGTCTCGACAACGTTTGCTTTGGCAACCACATTTTGAGAAATCTTCTTTTCAGAATTTCTATTATCTTCCTCAATTCTCAATCGAACTACAAGTTCCTCCATTGTCATTTCTTTGCGCTTGTGCTTTAGGTAGTTCTTGAAGTCCTTCCACGACGGAGGAAGCTTCTCAATAGCAGCGGCAACTTGAAAAGATTCGCTGAGTGTCATCTTTTCATCTTCTAATTGACGAATGATAAGTTGCAGTTCTTGTATTTGGTTGATCACAGCTTTTGTATCGACCATTTTGAAGTCAAGAAATTTCCCAACGATGAATTTCTTCATGCCTGCATCTTCAGTTTTATACTTCTTTTCCAAAGCCAACCAGAGTTGTTTGGATGTTGCAACAGTGCAGTACACGTTGTATGGACTGTTGTCGACGCCATTCAAGATGTAATTTTTACACATGAAATCAGAATTTTTCCAAGCAGTATGGGCTTCAACTTTAACTGGATCCGGTTCCAATTCTGCAACGACTGGAGCATCTTCTGTAAGATACTTTGCTAGGCCCAATGTTGTCAAGTAAAATAGCATCTTTTGCTGCCAACGTTTGAAGTCGGCTCCGGTGAACTTTTCTGGCCTTTCTCCATGAGACAGTGCCATTGGCGTAACCACGGGTGCAAAAGGATTGGTTACAGGTGGTGTTGGCGCAGCAGGACCACTATTGTTTTTAGCCATTATCGTTTTCTGCAAAACGACAATATTGTTTCGAAATTGTTATTCGTAACAATGCAAATGCAATACGAATCTGATAGCAATCAATAAATTGTCACTATCCAATTGTCACGTCAAGAAGCGTTACTAATTTGAATTGTTTCATAATTAGTAACGGCGAAAAGCGTGACCGGAATTGCAACAGAGCAGAACCGTTGCAAAACAGAAAAAGAAGAAGAGTACCTTTCAGTATTGTCCGAGTCCAGAGTAAATCTGTTTCTTCGAAACAATATTGCTCCCTCACTGGCGCTGAAGGTTATCGAGCAATTGTCTCCCAAGATAAAACGGACCGATCTCTGCAATTTGAAGCGCTTTCAAGTGCAGAGCAACACGAACTCAAGAGCGCAGTAAATAAGAACAGTTTTGCAGAGCAGAAAGAAAGGAATTTTTCGGTGATTTTATTGTTCTGTCATGAAGGCTTTATATAGTGGCCAGGGGATGTCTTCTGAGCAGATGTGACCGTCCGTACGGACGCGGGCGCGTCGGTTGAGCCCGAAAGGAAACGGGCGCACCTGTTCGCTGCGTAAGCCCAAGAGCCGAAAGGAAACGGGCGCATCCGCTCCGTTCAAAACAGATCCGTCCCACCGCAACAAGGCCGAACGGGTTAGCGGCCCACGGAAATCAGGAGACCCCAAGAGCCCCAAGGCCCAAGGCCCTATCTATGACATTTTAATATTTATTATGAAGGCCTAATGCCTACATATCCCCATTCACTCAATGCTTCATGTGCTTATTTCTTTTGTTTTGAAATAGCATATTGGGCTTTGGTATATAAGGAGACATAATCACAAATCACACACAATGTGGGACTTATATTTCTCCAATACCACTCAACCTCTTCTTCCCAATCTTCTCATTTATTTCCAACATATAAAATGAAAATATGGTAAGCACTAGTTAATTGATGTATTATGTACGATGAAAACTGACCGCAAATAAGGAAAAAAAATATTTGATAATTTTGCTTTTAGTACATTAACCCTCTAGTAGTTGGAATAAATAATCTTGTAGGAGAAATCATTAAGACTGATGTCCATATTGAAATTAATAGTTGGAAACTACGAGCTCCAAACATGTACCGTTCCATGGTTATAAATTAGATAGTAGGCACCGATTGTTGATTATGGAAAAAAAATTATTTGCTAACTGTTGAATGTGATGCAGGATAGACATGCAATGCAATGATGGAGGATTCACTTGTTTGAATTTAATGCTTTCAGTGGAGCTTTGGGACTATCATGATTTTTTCGGTATGCTAATTTGTTTTTTCAGTAAGAGTTTGTAATTTAAATTGTTGACGTCTGTCGACATTGTAAATTAAAGTTGAACTTTGTAGTTTCAAGTGTAGATATGTTGTATTTATGCTAATTAAGTATGAGTTTTTCATTTAAATTTTGTAAATTTGTAGCTATGAAGATTACAATTTTTATTGGTGGGTATGAAATGATCATAAATTTATATTGGTGGATTTAATCTGCTCATATATTTTTCAAACTGAAGTTTTATGCTTCATGTAGAGGTACCCGATTAAAATGCAGTTTTTTCAACTGAATTTAGTCATGCTCTAAACCCGTGGCTAAATCATGAAAAAAAATTATGGTAAAAATTTTGCCACGGCTGATAGCCGTGGCAAAGTAATATTTTGCCAGGGCCCAGCCATGGCAAAACACAAATTAGCCACGGCTTTGGACCGTGGCAAATTTTTTGCCATGACCTTTGAGCGTGGCAAAACTAATTGGCCACGGCCCAAAGCCGTGGTAAAATTGTCTTTCTGGTGTAGTGCATGTGGGAGTATCTCAATTCAAATGAGGCAGCATCTAATGCTTCTGCAGGTAACATTGAAGCTAATTAGAAGAAGTGTGGAAATCTTTGCTCAAAAAATGAAGTTTAAATGCTTGCTAGATAATTAGGAAGTTATGCCTAAAAGAACCAGTTGCTAATGTTAAGTAGGAAAGTTTGTATGGCTTGTTAATGTAATGACTACATGTATTAGCAGATTAAGTATATTCAGACTTAAAACAATTTGATGATTATGCTAGTTAGTTTATGTTTGATAGATCATAATAATGTAATCTGGACATGTATGTGTATGTATTTAACTGTGAACCTTGCTACTAAATTTTAGTGGCCAAACGAGGAAAGTAAAACCATGAATTGTATATCCTTGTTCAAAAGAGATAAAAGCCTCAGAAATATGAGTATATGAACTATGTTAAGGTCACTAAAACATATAAATTATAAAGGCATATTTTTATTTGCTAATATTACATGTGGAAGTACAGTATAGAACATGGATTATATGCCATGAACCAGACATATTATTAGTCTTTTTTTGCATAAGGTAACACCCAGAAATGGTCAAAAGATATGCCTTGTCATTGCTAATCAAATTCAGTAAGAAAATAATTATCTATCTCAAGTTTAAATGCATAAACATATAATCTGCACACATGTACAATCTAGTAAATAGACAGAGTGTTAGATTAAAATTAGGTAGAATTATAATCAAGCTTTGACATGATAAATATACACAGAAAAAACCATGATTGAATATCCATTTGGTTGTACCTAGTTTAAGTCCCTATTGCCACTTGTACATGCTCTTCTTCATGTCTTTTAAACTAGGTAATGTGTTATGGTTAAGATCATGTTAATAGATGATATCCTTTGTGTTGTGTGAAAAAAGGATTAAAAGTTTTTTTAATCACCTTTATCTTGTGCCAAAAACTCTGATAGCTTTTAAATAGAAAATCTTATGAGTAAACCTTGATCATAAGACAGGTTAACCTAAAACATATACTGGTATGTATATACTAGTAGAGTTTGATCCTGGAAAAGAAAAAAAAAAACATATACAAATGAAACCCTAGGAAGAGTAGAGCCCAGGAAATGGTATTAATCCATATAAACTCAATTAAATTGAGTTCAATTAAGAGAGGGGTTCTCTCACTACGAGATAGGTTGACATCTGTTTCGATCGTAAGAGTGTTTTCTGATGTGTCCGATGAGGTCACGGGATAGCTGCCACAACGAGAGATTGAGTTTCAGATTGATTTAGTGGATTTAACCAAACCTATTATCATGCCTCTTAAGCGGATGGCACCTAAGGAACAGGGAGAGCTAGAGGTGCAAGTGAACAATCTTTTGAATAAGTGATTCATTTGGAGAAGTGTATCCGAGTGGGGTGCACCAGTTGTGTTTGCGACCAAGGTTGATGGATCGTTACGATTGTGCGTGGATTACCGTGAGCTGAATAAGGTCACAAAGAAGAATAAGTATGCCGAAGACTACTTTTAAGATACCATCCGGATGTATGAGTGGTTGATGATGTCGTTTGGATTAGCTAACATGTCAGCATATTTCGTGGATCTTATGAATCGAGTTTTCAAGGATCAGTTGAATAAGTTCATGCTTGTGTTCATGGATGATATTTTGTTATACTCAAGGGATGAGGATGAACACAAGAAGCACTTGAGAATTGTTTTAAAAAAATTATGAAAATATCAGGTGAAGGCTATGTTTTCAAAGTGCCACTTCTGAAAGGAAGAAGTGAGGTTCTTGGATCATGTCATATTGGGACAAGGAATAGCGGTGGATCCCGCTGTGGTAGCAGCAATCTAAGATTAGGATCGACCCAAGAATGCGTCAGATGTTAGTAGTTCCTTGGTTTAGCTAGATAATATTGACTATTTATAAAGGATTTCTCTAAGATAGTTGCACCATTAACTTGGTTAATGAAAAACAATCAAGTCTTCGTGTGGAATGCGATGTTTGAGCAAGCCTTCAAGATCTTGAAAGAAACATTAGTGGGTGCTCCTGTGTTGATTATTCCAAGTGGAAATGAAGAAATGATAATATACACCAATGCTTGTGGCACTAGACTTAAAGCAGTGTTAATGCAGAAGAATAGGGTTGTGGCTTATCCGAGTTGACAACTAAAGCCACACAAAAGGAATTACCTGACTCATAATTTAGAGTTAGCGGAGATAGTATTTTCTTTGAATATTAGGAGACATTACTTATTGGAAGTTAGATTTGAGTTGTTTACAGATCATAAGTCATTGAAGTATCTTTTCTCCCAAAAGGGTTTGAATCTTCAGCAGCAACGAAGGTTAGAATTTTTGGCATCGTACGATTTTGGAATAGCCTATACTTCAGGGAAGGGTAACATAGTAGCCAATGCGTTGAGTCGAAGACATGTGAGTCTAAGAGCTATGTTTTCAGAATGGAAGCATCTCGAGTATTTGGCTCGATCTGATTTTAGACCTCATTGTGAGTTGGAACTCGAGATGTTAGTAAGCTTATCAATCAGACCAACTCTCATCGAAAGGATTGGCAAAAGCCAGAGACGAGACGTTAAGTTTGTGGAAATCGTTAGAAGGTTACAGATGAGAGTAAAAACATAGGAGTTCATGGGTTTCGAAGTTGATCGAGATGGTTGGCTTTGTAAGAATGGATGATTGATTGTTCGTGACATAGATGGATTGAAAGATGAGGTTATGAAGGAATGTCATCACTAAAGGTTGGCGATTATGTTGGATCTAGATTAACCCTAGAGGGGGTGAATAGGGTTTATTGAAAATTAAACGAGATATTAAAATATTTACATATCACAGAATATAGCAAAAATAGAAAGGCAGAAAGTAAATAACACAAGATATACCCAGCTTCGGCAAAATCCTGCCTACTGCTGCATTCCTAAGGTTTCTACTAAGTGATAGAACAAATCCCGATTACACGACCAAGTAAACTCGTGAACCCCTCGCTCCTATGCTAACCCTATGCTCAAAACCCTAGACTGATCTAAACCCCCTAGATCAGATTTCCCCTAGTTTTACAGACTCTAGTAAACTGCCAGTTAACACCCTAACTGGATTCCCCTATAATTTTACAGACCCTAGAAACTGTACATTTGTTTTTACAACACAAATTAGAAACAACAAAAAATAAAAATAAAAATAACTAGAAACTCTAGTTTATAAAATAAACTTAAGCTCCCTTGAATTGAAGTAGGCCGTCCCTCTTTAGAATGGTTCCACCAGATTTCATTTTGTCCCGTTCCTTTCTATTTATCTGGAGAAAGAATATGGCAACGATGGAAAGGGAAATGGAAATTAGGGTTTTGTGAATCCAAAGCTCGATTGATTGAACTGAGGAAGGGAATCTTCTTGGCTCTGTATTCTCGTGGGTTGCTCCTTGATCGATTTGGAATTTCTTCTCGATCGAAACTCTTGTAAGTTATATTTGATTTGAAACTTTTGTTCTCGAGTTGATTGTTGTTTCGATAATTATCCAGGGATGATATTGGTGCTTTATATAGGATTAGAAAATCCTTTAATTCTCTCTGATTTCGTTTAATGACATGGCTGATTTTATTGCGGTTTCCTCATTTGATTTCCTTGAATGAAATTGATTCCTTTGCTTTGAAATAGCTTGCGTGATTGATTCCATGATTTGTTTCTCTGTACATTTGAACATTTGACATCAATTTGCTGTGAGTCCCAAGCTTGATTTCAGTAAAGATTTAATCTTGTACGACTTTCTAAAAGTAAACTGAATGATTTCTTGCCCAAATATTATTGCATGATAATTTACTGCCTTGAATTCGATATTTGCCTTGATACAAAAACTGGAAAGAAATTGTGGTCCCTTGAAAATATTGATTCTTGTCCATCTTTGAACTGTTGTGCATGTATGTAACTGCTAGAACATATTTGAATGTATTCTTGATTAAAACTAAACCATTTCAGTTTTGTGATTTGAATTTCTTGCCAAAAATGTATTTCTGGAATTATTGAAATTGTAAATTTATTTCATGCCATAAATAACTTTCCAGAAAAGATACTTGAGATTAAGGCTTGTGTATTTCTTCAGAGAAATTGAGATTTCTTGCCCAATAAGATGAACATTGATTTCTATTGCCATTTTGTAGTTGTTGAAAAAAATGTTCCTGTATGAATTTCTTTGGTCCTTAAAACTGCATGAGTATTTCTGGAAATGTTTTAAAAGAAAAACTGTCCCAAAAACTTGTGAGTCGATTCCTGGAATTACTTGTACAAAAAATTTCATAGACTTCATGCGAAAAACTTGTTCTTCTCATTTTACCATATAAATATATATATATATATATATATATATATATATATATGGAACTTTATCTAGCACTCTGGTCTTGCATGTGAATGATTAAACCAAACATGTTAATACTACTATATCGCTTGATTTAGCCACATCTGCATTCATAACACCTGTTTTGAGCTGCACCATTCTGTTACATGCTCGACATTTGGCTTGAACTCATTTATTCACACCACTAATGTCTTTGTGCACATGCACCATTGATCATTGTTGATTGTATTTAGAGTTGCTGCAATACCCTTGCAACTTTGTTGTTGCAACACCATGCTTGCTGAAACTGTTATGATTGTTCCCCAATGCAGTATTTGTATTCTCCTATACTTGATTTTGCTTGCTGTTTGACCACTTGTCCACAGGGTTGCATACTTGTACTGCCTTGATAGCTCTTGAAACTTCTTTGGTCTTTTAGCTTATAATATATGAATATGCAAACTGCTTTTGACAATGATATGCTTGCGTCTTGCTGGTTGATGAACATGCCTTGTGCATGATGATCTATCCAGTTTAGTTGTTGCACTTTTAAAAATGAACTGGCTATGTATTTGCCACTTTACTTGACCATATGTACATGCTGAGTTGTTGGCACCTTTGCATTTGCACTTGCAGTGTTCACCCATGCACCTGATTTGAGCTGTAGTACTTTAATTTGATCTGCCATGCTAAAATGCTTGATCTTGAGTTGATCTTCAATGTTTGTCCAACCTTTTGAGGCTGATCTGAAATTTGAACTTGAACTTTATTTGCCATATCATATACACTTGATTTTGAGATGATCTTACACGTTTGTCAGCCATTTTTGGGCTGATCTGAAATCTTTGCATTTCCATGATATGTTTGACCATTTACACCCTAGTTTGCATTGTGCACGGAGTCGAGATGGTCCACGTGGCTACTCCTTAGTTGCACACAGTATTTTGATTGGCGAGGCAGTGCATACGTGTATATATTTGTGCACGTGTGTATATGTAGTCGATCAAACCAGTTTTCCTGTCCCTGTATTATACATTTACAAACTGACTACCTTGTGGTATTTACAGTATATCACTGTGAATATCACAAGCTGTCTAGACACAGATGAATCAGATCAAGTCATGAAAATGATGAGAAACACACTAGAAATCTGAGGCAAATAAAATTTTAAAATTAAAATTTATATTCGCATGTATTCAGTTTTATTTTTATTGCAGTGTACTGTGTGTGTGTTTCATGTGAGAAGTAAGTAGATGATGACTGGACTGATAGTGAAGATGTTGTGAAGACAAAAGACTGAAGACATTAACAGTATGAAAATGTGTATATGAGTGAATGTCTATATAACTGAGTGTGAGTGTTGTAGAGAGGAACTATGTACGGAAATTGAATGTATTGAAATGTATATCAGTAGTGTATATACAAAGAGTGGAGTTGTAAATCTGTACTGTTTAAATATTATATTCCTGTCTGTTGTGTAGTATACCAGTACAGTTACAAACACATTTAATAATATTTATTTGGTTGTTATCATTAAACAAAAATCATATAATTGTATATACAACTATGTCACATACAACAATCTCCCCCTTTTGATGATGACAAACAAATAAAGATTTTGAGCACAATAAATGTGTTTGACAGTGAATATTGAACTCCTATTTTTAGCTCCCCCTACAACAGATGACTCCCCCTATAACTGTGCCCGAGTGAAGTGAATGAATTTACAAAATTAAAAAGATTTATAAAATATTCACTCATAAATCAAAATCTCAATCCATTCTCCTCCTTTTGTTATCATCAAAAGGATACAAAAATTAAAATATAGATGAATAATGACTAGAAATATAATTTCAACTTAAGAGGAAGAACGGTCTCTATTAGTCAAACAAAAATCATAATATTCTTAGAACAGGTGGCATATTTCACATTTTAGAGAATGATGGATTTACGATGAATTTATAAAAATGGAGAGAGTTTAAAAATATGAATATTTTCCAATTATTTCCAAAAGAATTTTATAAAATTGAGCACAAAAATAGTGATGGATTTGGACTATAATTATAGATTCAATTTAAGTGGCGAAATCAAATAGTCTCAAATCCCAGTAGTTATCAATCAACAAATCATAATACATCATAAGATATTAACACATTTCTTAAATTAGAAAATGGATTGATAGACAGGTTTTTATACACCAAGGGGGATTCCATATAAATATTTATTAAATTCCTTTTCTTTTTCTTTTGATTTAAGAGCACACTGACCATGCATAACCATATCTTGGATTTCTAAATGAGATCAGTTGCGGCTTAAATATAAGTAATCTCTTAACCATGCATGACCAGAGCTTGGATTTTTAAATGAGGTTAGAGAAATACTTATGTATTAATTGTATTTATCATATTTAGCTCCAAAAGAAAAACTCCTCGATATATAAAACCAAAATGGATGATAGAAATGTGATAAGTACATAAATGGTTTGTGAAATAAATTTCTAAATTAATCATATTATGAAATATGATCAACTATACCGAGATCATTGAAAATTTTCAATTATCACTAATTCTGAATAATAATGTAACCATAATTCCATCACAAATATTTCCATTGTTTATTCAAAATGATTTTTAAAAAATATTAACCTCTCCACATTAATATAAAATTATCGTGGATGGCGGAATGATGATAGATACAGGAGATGGTCGTGAAATAACTGCCAATTCAAAGATATTATAATAAATGTTCAACCATCATGAAGAATCTAAACAAAATCTCCTCTTGTTGTGAATTATACTACAGTCACAATTCATCACAATTTCAAAATTTGTTAATAATTTTGATGAATAATAAATACAGTTCAATTTGGATATAGATTTCAATTTCTGCATGAATAATTAATAAATAATTTTAAAATTGAAAATCAATTACAAAAGGGAAATGAAAGATCTATACAAGACACGAGAGATTAAAAAATATATACAGCTAAAACAAATTCAACACTTCTAAACTGATACCACTTGATGTCCCTATTAATGAGGATTGTAACAAGACACTGGAGACAAACAAGGATATCACAGACAAAAGAATTTAATCACAAGCCCCAAGCAGACAAGACTAACAAATTAATTTCATTTATCAGAGCATGGTATATATTTGATACCAAAACAAGGAGTCACCAAAACATATTTTCAAAAAACAATATCAGACCAGCACAAGAAACCAATAGCACAACAGACTTGTCAGAAGATGTTTCTGATGGTCATAGATTATGATTCATGATCCAAGATTAAAAATACCATTTAATTGAAATCATTTGAGGAATATGAAACTCTCAAGATTTAGTGAATCAATCACACCAGAATGTAAATTTCAGATTCAAGATATGTGTGAGATTCAATAAATCAATAATTTCAAATGATTTTAAGCAAACAAATATTCAAATCAAATAATCATGAAATAGCAGTGAGTTTTAAGACCTGATTTTCAAAGAATTTTCCGCAAGTATATTCTGACAAGTACACAAGAAATTTCAGATCATTTACATCAAGTTTGAGAGGTATTCATGATCCAAAAAATTAAAAATAATTTATTTGAAATCACTTGAATCAATGTCAAGTTTGAGATATAATGAATTATTCACACAAGATTGATAATTTCAAATTTAAGTAGTGTGTGGTATTCAAAATATCAAGAATTTCATATGATTTCAAACAAAACTAATTTCAAACCTAATAAACATGAATAAAGATGAATTTCAAGATGTATCACTGATTCAAGACAGTTTAAAATATTCAATCCAATCTAAAAATTTCTGAAATTATCACAACTGATAAATAACAGAGTGTTGTAATGAGTATAATATTTCAGGCTTTTCTAAAACGGATTAGAAGAAACTCAAAACAGCAGAGTTGTGTGAGATTTCATTAAATATTCAGATCTTCAAAAATTTAGAATTCAAATCAACAGTGTTCAAGATATGAAAAGAATACATCAACACTGTTATGAATTCAGAGAATCAAAAAATAAACTTCCAAACAATTGCAGATATTTGCAAGTTTAAATTCAAGATCTGGAAATTATTAAAGACACTAGAGTTCTATTCAAATAAAGCAAATTTCCATAAGATCATGAATACTGCAATTGGAAGTTAATGAAGCCCAAAAGAAGTTACAAGGATATGACAGTGACATATTAACTATGAAAAATCAGAGAAAAAATCCAGAAGGGGGTAGAAGGAGGAATGCACAAAAAAAAGAAAAATATTTACAAAGATGAGTTTAGAGGTTACACCTGAAATCGATGTAAACAATAAAATCTCTAACTCATCAGATGTGGCTAAGGAACTGTGATTGATTCAGTGATATGAAGCGGTTTGAATCCAGTTTTTCTTTAGCAATGCAGTTCCTCAGCCTCCTCCGGTACCTAACAATTTATAGGATCGAGTGGTCTAACAAAAGTTGATAAAACCACTCACATTTTTGTTCACATCTTTTGGTACCCAAATCTATTTGTATAACAATCCTTTAGAATCAACTAGAGTACCCTTTGGAACCCAAATTCGTTTAGTTTTTCCAAAAATCATTTTTATTTCCTTTTGGGATCCACAATTGTTCAACTGGATTGTTATCAAACCAATTCTTATCTCATTTGTGATTCAAAAACCTTTTGGAATTTTCAAATTTCAAAATTTCAGAATGACCCTTCTTGATGCAGTTTGAAGGATGTTTAAAATTACAGGGGTTCAAATTTTCAAAAACATTTCTTTTCCCAAAACCAAGACCATTTTTATTTTGCAAAGAAAATTGGTTTTTCAACAACATATTTAAAGATTTTTCACCATTAGAAAATTTAGCCAATGTTGTTTCAAGTTGTTGAATTTTAAATTTAAGATCACCATTTTCTTTCATTAGATTTGAACAATGGTTTTCAGTGATCTTAATCTTTTCAAAATCAGTTTTCAAAACTAAATTTTCATCATGAAGCAATTTAATTTTGGTTTGGGACTCAGCAATTCTAAATTCAAAATGTTTTCGACTCTCAGATTCAAATTTCTTGAGTTTTTCAATCTCAATTTCTAGCTCAATCAGAATAGACTCAGTTTTCAACAAGCTTTGTTTTTCAGCAAAAATATATTTTGAATTTTCAATCATCTTAAAAATTTTAAATTCTTTTTGCAAATAATTGTTTGTACTTTCAAGCTCTATCTTGTTCTTTTTTTTAAATCAGAATTTCATTCTCAAGTTTTTGAATATTTTTATTTCTACGAACAAGATTATTTTTCAAATTTAAACATTTTTTGCAATTAGAATTTGAAGACTTTTAAATGTTTTTAAGCTTTGATTCCAAAAGATTATTTTTGCAAATCAACTCAAGATTTTCAGATTTCAGAATTTTATTTTTAGATTTTAGATTCTCAACAGATTCAATTAAACCATTTAAGTGAGAAATTAAATCTTTACAAGAAAGATCTCATGTTGAGTCTCAATCTGGATTTTCGTCTGTACAACCTGTTAAGCACAAATCTGAAACTGAGTTGACCTTCTGCGGTTTTGAGATGTTGTCTTCTTTTCCATATAGCGTGCTGAGAGTTGTCCAGATTTCCTGCGTGGTCAAACAATGGGAGATAAGACTATATTGGACTATAAAATATGAATAGCACCAGAATTAAACCCAATATCATTTCTACTAACCACATCAAATCCATTAGAAATAGTATCCCAACATTTAACATCAACGGATTTTAAATATAACTCCATTTCTAATTTCCAATTTAAAAAACCTGTACCATTAAAAATAGATGGAATATGACTGGACTGACTCTTAGAGGACTGACAACTAGGATGACCCATTACTCTAGAGTTAATGAAATACCAAGCTCTGATACCACTTGTTGGATCTTGATTAACCCTAGAGGGGGAGTGAATAGGGTTTATTGAAAATTAAACGAGATATTAAAATATTTACAGATCACAGAATATAGCAGAAATGGAAATGCAGAAAGTAAATAATACAAGATATACCCAGCTTCAGCAAAATCCTGTCTACTTCTGCATTCCTAAAGTTTCTACTAGGTGATAGAACAGATCCCGCTTACACGACCATGTAAACTCGCGAACCCCTCGCTCCTATTCTAACCCTACGCTCAAAACCCTAAACTGATCTAAAACCTCTAGATCAGATTTCCCCTAGTTTTACAGACTCTAGTAAACTGCCAGTTAACACCCTAACTGGATTCCCCTAGAATTTTACAGACTCTAGAAACTGTTCGTTTGTTTCTACAGCACAGATTAAAAACAAAAAAAATAAATACAAAATATCTAGAAACTCTAGTTTATAAAATAAACTTAAGCTCCCTTGAATTGAAGTAGGCCGACCTTCTTTAGAATGATTCCATCAGATTTCATTTTTTCCCATTCCTTTCTATTTCTCTGGAGAAAGAATATGGCGGCGATGGAAAGGGAAATGGAAATTAGGGTTTCGTGAATCCAAACCTCGATCGATTGAATTGAGGAAGGGAATGTTCTTGGCTCTGTATTCTCGTGGGTTGCTCCTTGATCGATTTGGAATTTCTTCTCGATCAAAACTCTTGCAAGTTATATTTGATTTGAAACTTTTGTTCTTGAGTTGATTGTTATTTCGATAATTTGCCAATGATGATATTGGTGCTTTATATAGGATTAAAAAATCTTTTACTCTCTCTGATTTCGTTTAATGACCTGGCTGATTTTATTGCGGTTTCCTCATTGGATTTCCTTGAAAGAAATTGATTCCTTTGCTTTGAAATAGCTTGCATGATTGATTCCATGATTTTTTTCTCTGTACATTTGAACATTTGACATTAATTTTCTGTGAGTCCCAAGCTTGATTTCAGGAAAGATTTAATCTTGTACGACTTTCTGAAAATAAACTCGAATGATTTCTTGCCCAAATATTATTGCGTGATAATTAACTGCCTTGAATTTGATATTTGCCTTGATACAAAAATTGGAAAGAAATTGTGGTCCCTTGAAAAAATTGATTCTTGTCCATCTTTGAACTGTTGTGCATGTATGTAACTGCTAGAACATATTCGAATGCATTCTTGATTAAAACTGAACCATTTCAGTTTTGTGATTTGAATTTCTTGCCAAAAATGTTTTTCTGGAAGTATTGAAATTGTAAATTTATTTCATGCCAAAAAT
The DNA here is from genome assembly GCA_030737875.1 of Allium sativum. Taxonomy (NCBI): domain Eukaryota; kingdom Viridiplantae; phylum Streptophyta; class Magnoliopsida; order Asparagales; family Amaryllidaceae; genus Allium; species Allium sativum. Next base: position 458,473,810 of record CM060918.1, read on the forward strand.
AACTTTCCAGAAAAGATACTTGAGATTAAGGCTTGTGTATTTCTTCAGAGAAATTAAGATTTCTTGCCCAAAAAGATGAACACTGATTTCTATTTACATTTTGTAGTTTCTGAAAAAATGTTCCTATGTGAATTTCTTTGGTCCTTAAAACTGCATGAGTATTTCTGGAAATGTTTTAAAAGAAAAACTGTCCCAAAAACTTGTGAGTCGATTCCTGGAATTACTTGTACAAAATGTCTCACAGACTTCATGCGAAAAGCTTGTTCTTCTCATTTTACCATGTATATATGTAACTTTATCTAGCACTCTGGTCTTGCATGTGAATGATTAAACCAAACATGTTAATACTACTATATCACTTGATTTAGCCACAACTGCATTCATCACACCTGTTTTGAGCTGCACCATTCTGTTACATGCTCGACATTTGGCTTGAACTCATTTATTCACACCACTACTGTCTTTGTGCACATGCACCATTGATCATTGCTGATTGTATTTAGAGTTGCTGCAATACCCTTGCAACTTTGTTGTTGCACCACCATGCTTGCTGAAACTGTTATGATTGTTCCCCAATGCAGTATTTGTATTCTCCTATACTTGATTTTGCTTGTTGTTTGACCACTTGTCCACAGGGTTGCATACGTGTACTGCCTTGATAGCTCTTGAAACTTCTTTGGTCTTTTAGCTTATAATATATGAATATGCAAACTGCTTTTGATAACGATATGCTTGCATCTTGCTGGTTGATGAACATGCCTTGTGCATGATGATCTTTCCAGTTTAGCTACTGCACTTATAAAAAATGAACTGGCTATGTATTTGCCACTTTACTTGACCATATGTACATGCTGGGTTGTTAGCACCTTTGCATTTGCACTTGCTGTGTTCACCCATGCACCTGATTTGAGCTGTAGTACTTTAACTTGATCTGCCATGCTAAAATGCTTGATCTTGAGTTGATCTCCAATGTTTGTCCAACATTTTGAGGCTGATTTGGAATCTGAACTTGAACTTTATTTGCCATGTCATATACACTTGATTTTGAGATGATCATACATGTTTGCCAGCCATTTTTGGGCTGATCTGAAATCTTTGCATTTCCATGATATGTTTGACCATTTACACAATGATTTGCATTGTGCACTGAGTCGAGATGGTCCACGTGGCTACTCCTCAGTTGCACACAGTATTTTGATTGCCAAGGCAGTGCATACGTGTATATATTTGTGCACGTGTGTATATGTAGTCGATTAAACCAGTTTTCCTATCCCTGTATTTTATATTTTCGAACTGACTGCCTTGTGTTATTTACAGTGTATCACTGTGAATATCACAAGCTGTCTAGACACAAATGAATCAGATCAAGTCATGAAAATGATGAGAGACACACTAGAAATCTGAGGCAAATAAAATTTTAAAATCAAAATTTATATTTGCATGTATTCAGTTTTATTTTTATTGCAGTGTATTGTGTGTGTGTTTCATGTAACATGTAAGAAGATGATGACTGGACTAACAGTGAAGATGCCGTGAAGACAAAGGACTGAAGACATTGACAGTATGAAAATGTGTATATGATGAATGTCTTTATAACTTAGTGTGAGTGTTGTAGAGAGGAACTGTGAACTGAAATTGAATGTATTGAAATATATATCAGTAGTGTATATACAAATAGTGGAGTTATAAATCTGAACTGTTTAAATATTATATTCCTTCCTGTTGTGTAGTACACCAGTACAGTTACAAACACATTTAATAAAATTTATTTGGTAGTTATCATCAAACAAAAAAATCATATAATTGTGTATACAACTACGTCATATACAACAGATTCATCCTAGTAGTAATAAGATGTATCGAGATATGAAGAGGATTTACTACTGGAAAGGTATGAAGAGGGATGTCGATAAATTTATATCAAAGTGAATGAATTATCAGTTGGTTAAACCTGAACAGAAAAAGCCAAGCAGATTGTTACAGCTGTTGGAAGTTCCTACGTGGAAATGGAAACAAGTATCGATGGATTTCACTTACAAATTACCTAGGATAAGGGCAGGGATGATCGGATTGTTACAACCATTGGAAGTTCGTACGTGGAAATAGGAACAAGTATCGATGGATTTTATTGATGGATTGCCTAGGACAAAGGCATGAAATGATAGTATTTGGGTTGTCGCGGATCGCTTAACTAAAAGCACAAGGTTTATTCGTGTTAGATCAACTAGGACGACCTCAAAGTTGGATGAATTATATCTTAAGTGGATAGTTCAATTCCATGGGATTCCGAAGAGCATAGTTAATGATCGAGATTCGTTGTTTATCAGTGGACTCTAGAAAAATTTGCAACAGACGTTGGAATCAAGCTATGTATAAGTATGACTTATTATCCCCAGACAGATGGTCAAATTGAGAGGGTTAATCGCTTATTGGAAGACCTTCTCAGAGCTTGCACTTTGGATTTTGGAGGATCGTGGGAAGATTATCCGCATTTGTCGAGATTGCTTATAATAATAGCTGTCGTTCGAGTATTACAATAACGTCGTATGAGGCGTTGTACAGTAGACCATGTAATTATCCATCTTACTGGTTATAAACTGGCAATAAGTTGGTACTTGGGCCTGAAATGATAAGAGAAAGTACGGATAATATTGAAGTCGTTCGATAACGAATGAAAAAAGCCCAAGATCGTCAGAAAAATTATGTCAATAAGCGATAGAAAGATTTGGAATTCTCAGCTGGAGATTTAGTGTTTGTTAAGATCTCACCTCTAAGAAATGTGGTTCGTTTTAAAAGTTAAGGCAAGTTAGCACCAAGATTTGTTGGGCCGTTTCCGATTATCGAGCATATTAGGAAACTCGCTCATAGATTGGATTTACCTGAGAAGACGGCAAGTGTGCATAATGTATTTCATATATAGTTTCTACGGGTGCACGACTCAAATATTGTGGTATCTCCTGATCGGTTTGAAATTTAAAGATCGAATTTGAAGTTTCTAGACCTCGTAACCCGCTTCGCGTCATGGGGAATGACATGAAATAGCTTAGGATCAGGAATGTTGTTAAGATAGTAAAAGTACAATGGAGTGAGGACGATGACGATTGCACGTGGGAGACGGAAGAGAATACGAGGTCGACCCATTCAGAACTGTTTGAATGATATGTTCCATATATTGTATCTTGCTTGTACCATTGTGGCTTACACTTTTAGAATTCATCAAGCTAGGTTAGGGTTGTGATTGCATAGATTATTGGATGATAGATTCGTTACTCATGGATGATAGGCACGTGGAATGTAATGTCTGCTTTGGTTGCTTGAAATTTCAGGGGAGAATTTCCTAAAAGGGGAGACTGTAATGACCCATATTTTACGCATCGATAGATCGTAAAATAATTATATTTTATTCCCTGGTGGTCGGATCATTCTCAAACTTTAATATGTCGTTCATGGGGATGTGAATCATGTCCATGATTTTTACCGAATTCATGTATGACCATTTTTCCCTTTAGTCTATTGTTTGGGCTATAACTTTTGATAGGTGTCGAACTAGGAGTTGAAGTCTGTCTCATTGGATCAAAATGGTGGTTTACGATTCTATAAAGTGGTCACATGAGGGATTTGGTTCAACAGTTTAGGAGGAATCGTTGTTTTAAGTTTCATCTGATGTTTAAGTAGGCTGATTAGCAACTAGTGGGCTGATTAGCCAAGCCTATTAGACTAATGACCTACATATATAAATAAGAGGACTTGGGGAGAGAACTAGGGTTACTCTCTTCATTCTAACTTTATATTGGGCGTCTGTGATACTCTGGTTCAACCTAAACCCTAGTTCTCCATTCTTTTCATTCATTTTCCTTATAGAATACATCTAGAAGATAGATCATCATCAAGGAAAGTTAGAGCACATCAAATTGCATCAAATTCGAATATTATCAATGTTGTCCAAATCTGATCTCATTGGGTTTACATTGAATTGGGGATTAGATGAGTTATAGATATCTCTCATAAGGAAACTATGGATTGTATGGGTAAGTTAGGATTAAATTCATATGTTATATGCTAAATTCACCCTATAACTAATCATATATATGTTTAATTCAGATTTTGACGTCTTAGGAAAACCTAATTTGATCATATTACTTGGATATTGATAGGATAATTATGTTCATACATATGTTTAGATCCAAATCATGCTAGATCTCATGTTTATGCCATAATTATGGTATGTTCATGTTTGTATGATCAGTATTGTATGAACTGATGTTTGTTTTGATTGAACTGATTGTATTGTTTGAGTTGTTTGTTACAATTGATTGTCATAGATCTTAGGATTGAAGAACAGAAAAATCGAAGGTTCAGATAATCAGATTCAGACTAAACTTGGTGAAAGCACTCTGGAAGACGAGAGATAAAGGCATGAAAAATTAAGTTCCAAAATGAGCTAAGTACATGGACCAACACCGATCTATATGGGATAATCGGATGATGGCAATTTTTGTGGCATGGCTTCGTGTTGAGAAATCGGGGTTGCCTGCAAATTTTCAAGTCATTCGGAAAAGGTTTACGATAGGTCGAAGGTTGATCACTCAAGTACATTGATGGACCAGTAGGACTTTTAACAAGTTTGGAATTCGGCTACAATATTGGACCGATAGGAAGTACTCGGGGCACGTAGTGAAATGGTCGAGAAACATAGCCAAAATTAGTAAAGTGTATGGACCAGTACTGATCCATCATGGATCAGTACCGACCCATCAGTATGCAGAAGGGAGTCCTGAGATTTTGTGGACATGATTGTGATGGCTTATGGAGGTTGCAGTGAACTTTGGATGGAAATGGACGTTAGAAGATTGATGCGCAACTCAATGATGGATGATGCTTCGATTGTGAACTCATGTTGGAGTGGTCAGAGCTGGATTGATGTGGAATTGGTTGTGATGCGACATACGATCCAGTATGATGATGGATTGATAGGATGTGAGTCAGTATTGGATGATAATGGAATGGCTCGGAAGATGGATTGAGTCGCCGAGTGAAAAGCTTGACATATTTAAAGTGTCGAGGAATCGTCGGTAATCGAAGTGTTCTAGCAGACTTAAAGAAGGGGTACCGTGGGGCACCAATTAGGATCAGAATGGATAAATCATGTACCCTGGGCTATCATGATGGGCTTAGTTGTCTTTGTCGATTAAGGCAAGCATACAAGGCACGATGGTGTATGGTAGTTTGGCTAGAACCACGGTTTTCCATTATCCTTTTTGATCGTTGAAAGCAAGTTCGATTATCGATGGATTCAAGGCTGTAGTCAGTGATAACTAAGATATTGGATGTTATAGATGCTATGGTTGATTGTATGATTTCGCTCTATTTTCTTTGGGTAGGCTATCACCGTGGGTCGTTGAAGAGAAGCGAGATAGAAGTTTTCCTTTCCTATTTTGTAATGGCATGTGATGGATGGATTTCATGTGTTAACTTGTTGGTTGCTGGGTAGAACAGACGGTTGATCAGCCTATGCTCATATTATCATATGTAGCTATTGTTAGTTATTTTATCACTCACTAAAACTGTTGTCTGACTCAAGGTTTTATGTTTCCCTCTTATTACCTTGGGTTGTTCATCAATGCTGTTAATGAGTAGACTAAAAAGAAAATAGCAGATTTGGTGTCGATGTTGCAGTACGGTGATGAGCAGGAGTTTGGCGTACTATTACTACATACTATGTAGATTTTTTTTTCTATTTCCGTTGTATGTTGATGGTTATTGAGACTTTGAGGGATGTAGTGAGACATATTATATTTAGAGATTCATGTACTCGGATGTATTGTGTTTGAGATTGATTTTGTAAGGATTTGATTTTCAGTTCAATTATGCTTTACTACTGTTAGCTTACTTTGTGAACTAGGCTACACAAAGTTAAAAGATCAAATAATGACAGCAATCACTCAAACGATCGGGTCGGATCAGAGCTCTTTCGGTCAAGGCAGAACCGCTCCAAGCAGCGAAAGAAGGGATATAAACCAAATCGGATCGGAAGGATCAAACCCGATCCGGTCGCCTAATTGCTGGTATTTCTGATCCGAAGCCAGACAATTGGAGTGGTAGCGGTTACAGCCCACGATCCCTAGTGACTCGGAAATGGTTAGAAGGCCATTAACCCACATTCACCCACTAACTCATTGTGCTGGCACAATCTTATGAGATCCGAACCCGAGAGTAGTGGGATGGACGCCACGTGGATCCGAACCGAAGCCATTTCAGGAGCACTTTCCACCTATAAATACACCATGAAAGCACATTTGAAAGGATCTTTTGGCATTTTTAGAGTTGAAACCCCTTTGAGAACTGAATTCCATCACCATTTTCATATTGCAATCATCTTGTAAAGTACATTTCAGAGAAGGTTGAGTAAATCTATGTATGGTATGAGTGAAAGTGAGTGAGAATCACTATTGTATCTACATTCAAGTCATCAATTCAAAGAGTAAAAAGTGGACATAGGCTATTTAAAACCGAACCACTATAAGTTGTGTGTTTTCTTCATTTTTAATTTCATTTCATTAGAAATTGTTCCTAGTTTGGGTGTTAGAGCCATTTTTGGATCTAACATTTTGGTGCTTTCACTGAGAAATCTTTGAATTCTTCGCTTTTTGGGATTATCGTTCTACTATTTAGACCTTCAAGTTCAAAGAAGTTAATCCTCTATTTCCGACACTTTCAACCATTTGCTGATTAATTACTGAAGGATTGGACATTATGGCTAAAGGAAAAGAAGTGCAAGGCGCTAGGGAGAACGATGCTAGAGAAGATCAACAAGCCATCGTATTGACGAGGTCGCGGGGACAAAGCTCCGAACAAACTTGATCTGAATCAAATGTTCTGAACCGAGCTGACCAGGAGAATCCGATCTGACCAGGGAGCATTGGAACAGCTCAAACCCCCCTTCGAACCGATCCGACTTCTGCACCCTACTCCGAACCGAATGAGACTGAAGCTGGTACATCTACTCGAGCACCTACCAATGCTCTGATGCTGGCTGCGACGACTGGTGATCAACCTGCTCCATCTGCACCCATCACGCACCGGGATTTTTCATGTTTTCTTGACATGCTTGGGAGTACTAGAAATGCATTGGAAGCCTATAAAAGTGACAGTCTTCGCATGCAAGAGAACATGATCACCATGATTAGGGAACTCAATGAACTTCGGAGGCAAAAGACACCTTCCCCGACACGCCGCGTTGCTGTAGACTATTCATCTTCTTCAGATGAAGGACGTCCTCGTGAAAGAAGGTCGCTTGAGTGACCTCAAAATCTTGATCAGTTGACTTTAGGATCCCATGAAGATGTTGCTCGTGCGTTACGACCTGATGATCCGAGCCTGAAAGAACCAATGCTGCTGCCCATGTGTGGATCCCACGTTCTACCCAGGAATCCTAATATTACTAATCCTACGCAATAGCAACTTCTCCAACACATTCCTCCTGAGATCGACCGGGAACATAAGGAACAGTGTAGAGCAGCTGCCGCCAGAAACAGGAGGTTATCCCCTAATCAGGAACACAGGGGTAATCCGAATATCAGACCTAGAGAACCTATGCAAATGTTAAAAAATGTCGATGTATGGGCAATGGTGCATCAAATCATGTCCGAAAGCCGACGATACACTAATGAGGACTGGGGCATTAAGCGAAGTCAAACCCCCTTCACAGATGATATATTGGACTTCCAGTTCCTTTGGCGGTTCAACTTGTCACAGATGGATCGGTATTCAGGGAGAACCGATCCAGGACAGCATCTGATGAGGTATGCATGGTTCATGAATGTCGTAGCAGCTTAGATGCTGTAAAATGCAAGGCCTTCCTGATTTATCTAGAAGGCGTGGCGTTAATGTGGTTCACCCGACTCCCTCCACGGTCAATATCAAATTTAACAGAATTGAGTGAACGCTTTTTGAACCAGTTTCGACTTCACGCTCGAAAATCCAATAGCGTCATAGAGTTGTCAAGGATTAAGCAAGCTCCAGGTGAATCTTTGAAATCATATTTAGACCGCTTCAACCTGGCACTCACCGAAATTAGTAACCCTCATGAACCCACTATTCTGATGGCCTTGATAGAAGGAGTTGACCCGGACACAGAATTCGGGGATTATCTATCCGAGAAACCACACCCCACTAGGGAATTGTTCTACGAAAAGGCCAATATCCACTTAAGGAGAGAAAAAGCTCATGCAAATAGAAAGAGAAAGTTTGAAGGGGCCTCGAGGGAAGGTGCCCAAAGTAATATTGATGTGAAGCAATCCGGTGACAGTTCGGGGAAGGTTGAGGTAAACGTCGGCAACCAGAATGGAGGTAATAATAACAGGAATGGAAACGACAATAGAAGGAATAGGAACTGAGGGAACAATTCTAGCAAAAGACATCGATTCCAAACTTTTGAGAACTATTCTCCATTGAATGACACGTTGAAAAACATTTACTTGGATACATACAACATATTGCAATATAAAAAGCTGCTACCCAGAGACTCCACTGAAAAAGAGATCACAACGGGAAAGTTTTGTTTGTTCCATGGAACCCACGGTCATTCTACCAACGAAAGCCATCATTTGAGAGATGTAGTTGAGAAATTGCTGCAGGAAGGGAAGTTAGACGAGTACAAGGTTGCCCCACGTGACAGGGGCAAGGAGGTCAAGCCCCGAACCAAAACCAGCCTACTTCTAAACCCACAGCCCAGCAGAAAGGTAAAGGGATCGTTATCAATACCATTAAAGGTGGACCCCATCTAGCTAGCTATAGTTTCAAAGCAATGGATCAGTACATTAATGCCGGCAAGCACTTTGAGGTAGGAGAATGCAGTAACCTCGAAGACATTGCTTCAGTAAAACAACAAAAGATGATGTTAGATGATGTTATATTCCATGGTAGAGACGACACCGGAATTCAATCACCCACTGAAGACTCGCTGGTAATTACCACAGCCATCGGCCCCGCTTTAGTCCATAAAGTGTTGGTGGATAACGAAAGTTCAGTAAATATCCTCTTTAAGAAAACTTTTGAACAAATGAGACTCGAATCAAAAGATTTAAAGCCCTACGAAGGATGGATATTGGGCTTCAACGGGGCATCAACGGCTCCGATGGGCTATCTAGAATTACCAGTGACATTAGGACAAGGAGATCGCCCGAGAATGAGAATCCTGCCATTTGTAGTTTTGGATGTTGAGTCACCCTATAATGCTTTCCTATGCCGACCGGCCCTCGCCGAGTTTAGGGCATGTATTGCACCTTGGTGCTTACTGCTTAAATTCCCAACTAATGCAGGAGTAGGGGTGATGAAAGGTGACCAAGCTACGGGACGAGCTTGTTACATGACAGAGTTGAAGATGTTAATGAAGGGGTTGAATATAGAATCTAAGGTCGTTTCTCCCCCTTCGAAGGAAAACTCAGCATAGCAATTAAGGGGTCTAGCCCCAGGAGGGTCGCCCTTGTATGTGCTCAAGTATACAGATCCCAGAGAGGATAGAGAACCCGAGGACAGAAAGGCGACTCCCAACGAGATGACAATAGACATATCTATTGATGACGCAGATTCGACAAAAGTACTGAAGATCGGATCGCAACTAGATCCAATTCGAGCGAAAGAGTTAGCTGATTTTTTAAAGGCAAAATTTAGATGTGTTTGCCTGGACGCACGCTGACATGTATGGGATTTCGCCTGCTATTATGAGCCACTCTTTAAGCATCAGTCCAAAGCACCCGCCAGTCAAGCAGAAGAGATGGATGTTAGGCCCAGAGCGGTCAGCAGCTTTAGAGAAATTAAAGGATAATGGATTCACTAATGATTCGAAATATCCCGACTGGATATCAAATCCTGTCCTGGTCAAAAAATCTAATGGGAAGTGGCGTACGTGTATTAACTTCTCTGACTTGAACAAGGCTTGTCCGAAATATAGCTTTCCTCTTCCCAGGATTGATCAACTAGTGGACTCGATGGCCGGACATAAGCTCTTGTCCTTTATGGATGCATATTCGGGGTATAATCAAATTCCCATGCACATACCAGAACAGGAGCACACAAGTTTCATCACAGACTTGGGGTTATATTGTTATGTGGCAATGCCATTTGAATTAAAGAATGCAGAAGCCACATATCAGTGCTTGGTCAACCGCATGTTCTATAATCAAATCGGAAAAACCATGGAGGTTTACGTGGACGACATGCTTGTGCAGTCTAGGCAATCTTCCGACCATACAAAAGACTTAGCCGAAATGTTCGACATTCTCCGAAGGTATGGGATGAAGTTAAACCCCCTAAAATGTTCATTTGGGGTCGCATTTGATAAATTCCTTAGGTTTATCGTGAGATCTCGAGGTATTGAGATAAATCCTAGTCAGATAGCAGCAATAAGGAATACTGAAGAACCACGAAAGATTAAGTATGTTCAAAGCCTGGCCGGAAAGGTTGCTGCATTGAGCAGGTTCATCTCCAAAGGCACAGATAAGTGTGTACCTTTCTTCGATCTGATAAAACGAGGGAAACGAAATTTTGAGTGGACTCTTGATTGTGTGGAGGCTTTCCAGAATCTATTAGACTTATTAGAGAAGCCTCCAATACTATCAAATCCCGTGGAACATGAGGATTTGTTTGTCTACCTAGCGGTATAATCTCATGCTGTCAGTACAGCTTTGGTACGTGAAAAAGATAAAGTCCAGAGGCCTGTATACTACGTAAGTAAGAAGCTAGCCGCTGCAGAACGTAATTTTCCAAAAATAGAAAAACATGCTTATAGCCTCCTGATTGCTTCCCGCAAACTTGTTCATTACATTCAGGCTCACCCAATAGTTTTATAGATCGATCAACCTTTAAGGCAAGTGTTGCAAAAACCCGAAGCATCGGGGTGGTTACTTAAATGGAACATCAAGTTGAGTCAATTCAATTTGAATTTTCAACCATGAAGATCAATAAGGGGGCAGGCCTTGGCTGAATTCACGATTCCTGAAGAGGAAACGGTGGGTGACAAGGTGGTTACAATAGAACAAGAGCTAGAGCTTAGTCCATGGAAGTTATACACGGACGGGGCCAAGAATGATCGAAGGTCCGGCGCCGGAGTTGTTTTAATCACTCCTGAAAGACGATCTAGTTACTATTCCTTGTAATTAGAATTTGCTGCTACCAATAATGATTCCGAGTATGAAGCCTTGATTGTCGGGCTGAAGCTCGCCAAAGAACTAGGAGTAAAGACACTAGATATATGTTGTGACTCCAAGATAGTTGTCTGCCAGGTACGGGAGGAGTTTGTTACCAAAGGACCTCGGGTTGTTACTTATCTTAGAAAGGTAAAGGAGTTACTGGACAATTTGGATCATTACAGCATAACACATATTCCAAGAGCAGAGAATCAGAAAGCGGAATGGTTGGCAATATTAGCGAGTTCTGACAACCCTGAAGAAACCGAAATGGTCCCAATAGAGATATTGGAGTTACCAAGTTTCGACCTAATGGATGTGGAACCAGCCCTAGAAATCGAGCCAGAGAGGGAGTCATGGATAAGACCAATCAAGAACTTCCTCAAGAGCGGAATTCTCCCTTTGAAGAAAAGCGAAAGACGAGCTGTAACACATAAGGCTGCGAGATACGTGCTACAGGACGACGTTCTTTATCGCCAAGGGTTTTCCATGCCCTTACTATGATGTATCGCACACGACAACATCAAACGTATAATGTAGGAAGTACATGAAGGTGAGTATGGAGATCGCACCGGGGGCCAAACTCTAGCAAAGAAGGTAGTACGGTATGGATATTTTTGGTCTACCGTGAATAAAGACGCGGATGACTACTCACGACGCTGCGATAATTGTCAAAGTTTTTCCAAAATTCCCAGAGCACCTCTAAGTCAATGGTAAGCCCATGGTCGTTTGCCATGTGGGGAATCGATATTATTGGAGTGTTACCTATCGCCAAAGAAGGGGCAAAATACACGATCATCGCCGTAGATTATTTCATGAAGTGGGTGGAAGCAGAACCCTTAACTACGATCACGACAAGGAAGGTGATAAGTTTTGTGGTCAGAAACATTATCTGCCGATTTGGGATACCGAAGATCATTATAACTGATAATGGGACACAGTTCGACAGCATCGAATTCAGGAAATTTTGTCAGAAATACAAGATCGATAAGAGGTATACCGTTGTAGCTCACCCACAAACAAATGGGCAAGTTGAGGCAATAAACAAAGTTATTAAATCCATTCTTAAGAAGCGGTTAGAACGAGCCAAAGCCAGGTGGGTGGATTATCTGCTACTGGCTTTGTGGGCCTACAGGTCAACCTTTAAGATAACAACTGGCCATACTCCCTTTTCACTCTCCTTCGGATCGGAGGCAGTAATCCCGGTGGAGCTCGAAGTCCCCTCTCATAGGGTAACATACTATAACCCGATGATGAATAGATCACTCCTCCTTGAGTCTCTTGACATGGTTGAAGAAAAAAGAGACGAAGCTGGGTTGTGTGCCTCAAGACATCGACACCAAGTAGTACGTTATTATGACCGAAAAGTTCGCTTTATGACTTTCGAACCAGGGGACTTAGTGTTAAAACGAATCTTCCCGCCTTCAACCCAATTGGGTCCAAAGTGGGAAGGACCATATGCCATCCAACGGAAGCTTGATACAGAAGCCTTCAAGCTAACGACTGTGGATGGCAAGAAGATTCCCAGAGCCTGGAATGCTCAGCACTTGCGGCGATATCTGGGATAAACATGCAGTCTTTTCCTTTTATTTTTATAGACTATTTAAAAAGGCACGACTTGCCTTAAAAAGTCTGTTTATATGAATAAAGGATTATAAAGTGGATGTTGGCTACGACTTAGTTGAACCACTATAAAAATATCGTATGTCATTTACTTTCCTGCACTATTTCTATCTTCAACGATTATTCTATCATGACTATGAAACACAAAACATTAAATTAGATTTGGAAAATTGGAGATAATCTATGTGAAGGAGCGAATGAAATGACCATTTGCATAATAAGATAGAAGGAATGGGAAGACGACATTCCTAAATCTAACTCTCATGAATCGAGAGAGAGTATAAAGGATGGGAAGACAATGTCCCGTGAGGTGTGAAGGCGCACCCCGATAAGAGACAGCCTCAATAATACTCTAACCTGGTTATGAGACAGGAGAGTATAAAGATGCCAGAAGAATAAGCATCAACGACAAAAGAAATTTAGCCCTGCCAGAGAGTCGGGGGCAACTGGATGTTGAATTTAATAAATCTCGCATAAGTCTTAGTTAATCAGCCTATCCAAGATTGATTGGGGGCATATACATACACATGTTGCCTTTGTCATGACTTTATTGTATAACTGTGATATGATATGTTGTTTATCCGCATTTTTACTTAAATAATAGATTCACAAATATTTGACATTGCAGGGAACAAACTACTTTATTCACAAATACGTGAGTTTACACAGAAAGACTAAGCAAAAGATGCGAGGGCTGCACCCGCTACAACAATAACAGACTAGTGAAATATCAAAACAAAAGAAAGAATGTCTTTTCACTTGGACTTTGGAGTAGACTTTGCCTTTTTGGCATACTTGAGCTTCTCCTTCTCTTCTTTCTCAGTCTCAGTAAAAATACGCTTCGGTTTCATTTTCCCCGGAACAGTGACACTGGAATCAATAGAAGATTTTTAGCAAGTTCCTCAGTGATCGATCTAGTTGAAAGTTTAACGACAAACCTTGACCTAGGATGTACTATTGCAAGAGGTTTAAGATTTTCAGGATTTGTCTCCTCAACTTTCAATTGCATGCGTTTATCTTGCTTGGCCTTCATCACGGCCAAAGTCAGATCATCAACATTTCCTATACCCCCAGTTACAGTAACATCGGGGTCTTCATTATGCTTGTCATTATCACCGTCATCTTTCAAAGCAGCTATTATTTCTTCATCATCAGGAGTTTCGGCATTAGGTGGTATGGGAGCTTTGTCGACAGCCTCCTTTCTCCTGCCCTCGTCATCTTTCCCAGGTTCTGTAGTAGCAACCTTATCTTGTTTCTCCTAGGTCTCTTCAGTAGACCTTTTATCCGGGGAGGTCCTTTGCGAATCGTCGGCCTTTTCAACTGGCTTAGTACCTGCAGAGCAAGAAGCAACTGTTATTAATTTAGGAGAAAACATGGGGTCTTCAATAGTATGTCCGATAATATGACCAAAAGTTGAGATAGCTTTGATGAATTGAGGCGAAAAGGTAGAAATACCTTCAACAGACTTCTCGAATTGAGCGGCAGTAACGTCGGAGGTAGACTCGGTTATAGGAGACAAAAGAGAAGCCTCAGGAATTCCTGGACTTTCTGGGTCGTATCCCTCTACTCCACTGATCTCAGTTGTAGCAGAAGAGGAGCCGGCTCCGATGATATTTTTTCCTTCGGCTTGACGCTTCTCTTCCTCCATAGCAGCAGCGATAAGTCTACGCCTTCGGCCAAATGCAATGGTTCCTCACCTCTAAGGAATGTCTCTATAAGCTTATTTTCGTAAATCGAATCTACTCCAAGTTCTGCTTTCTCCCACTCGACCAGCTGGTCCCATGCATACACAAGGGGAGTGGGATAGTCCTTCAGCCAGGCAAGGTTTTGGTGACCAATCACTTGAGAAAAAAATCCGACCATGGTTTCACCACTCTCGTCAATCTCCCTTTGAGCATCTTTCAGCTGTTCGTTGACCTCCTCAACTTTCTGCAAAGCAATATTTACATTTCCTTCAGCAAGAGCCGCCCTCATTTCAGCTTCCAATAACTTAGTCTCAAGCTCTGCATTCTTTTTGGCTAAATCTGCTTTCTCTTGAGCAAGAAGAACATTCTCAGATTTGGCATCCTCGGCTTGCTTCTTTAAATCTATTCGCTCCTAACTATGGGATTCAAGCTCGGAATGATAGCGCTTTAGTAATTCCTCGAGCTGCTTCTTATAGTTATCTGCATCGCGTTGTACAAGAGCAAGCTTAGCTTGGGCATCTTTTGGATCTTTCTCAAAGTTTTCGATGGCCCTTGCATCATACTCAGCAGCGTCGACCATGGATTTTATGTCTGCCATCAAATATCTAATGATTTTAGAAAGAGTCTTGGCATACTTCTTCATCTCTTTATATTGTTCGTCCACGAAATCTATAGTAGCCTTGACATCGTTTGCCCAATCAGATTTTACTGGTTGGAGTTTTGGGACAAAGTGCATGTGCCCAAAATGGTGTTCAAGAAATTGCTGCCTCAGAACTTCTAGTCTAGGCTGATTCTCGTTATTGAGAAAGACCGGTCTTGTGGTAGTTATGTCGATAGTGCGACGAGATAACTTCGGGATGGGTCGTTTCTTCTTGGCATCTTTCCCCGATTCTGGTTGTTTCCCTTCGGGATCAGAAACCCTTTACGAACTATCATCTTGAGGAATCGTGCCTTTATATGGAGCAGGAGGCTTGCCACTGTGCTTGTCTTTCTCTTGATCTGAAGGATGACTCTTGTGTTTCTCTGAGCCTCTGTGATGTGGGGATCGAGAACGGGAGGGTCGATAAGACTGTGGAAGTCGATCCCTCCTGTCGTCTCTACCCCTACTCTCATACCGGTCGTGTTTATCGTCGGGACCTATTGGGGACATGCTCGAACGAACATCTCGCATATGATATCTTTGTCTCCCCATTTGTCCTGCAGAAAAGAAATGAAAGAATATTAAGATCAATATTAGCATAAAACTCAAGTGTTGTGACGTGCAGTGCTAGAGTGTCATGTATATCCTAAGTGATGCTTCCCCCCAAACAGACCAGAACCCAGATTGTTAGTCTCGCCGGCCTTTACAGGAGTGATCTCTTCCTCGGAAGTAAAAGCGAGAGGATTTGTTTGGAAATCTTCTGAAGAATAAAAAGTTTCAGGCAGGGAAAGATCCCCTAAGCCCTGAAATGTAGATTCATCGGCTATGGGAGTGTATCTAAGAGGAATAACTGATGGCAACCCCTTTGGAGAAATTAGCCCCTCAAGGGTGGCTGAATCATCAGGAATGATATATTTGTCCATGTCAGCGGCAGGCATATTCGCTAGTATGTCATTTCGAGTTGCGAAAGACGAAGGAGAAGGAATCTTTTAAGGCACCGAAGGATCCTTCGGGATACCTCCATGCCCCGGTGAGGCCTCAATTGGCCCTACAACATGAGGTATATACACATAAGGTCCCTCGCCATGCCCTATGCTACGAGTTATAGCAACAAGACGGTGCCTTTGAAGATAGTCATCCACCAAACACTCTTTGATGGTCAAGAATTTATGGTCTCCGTTGAGTAGCCGATTCAAGCGATCGAATTGTATTGGTTGAATTTCTTGCGGCGGATTAGGAACTATAAGAAAAGACAAGGGGTGTTAGTATGTTTTCGAGGTCTGAAATTTAAAACATTGATGTCCTTACTTGACTTGAGCCACCTTATGGCGCACCCCGGCTGCTATCTAATGTAAAACCATTCAGGCTTTGGATCCCCAACATTGCTACTAAACGGAACGGTGATAATCTTTCTTTTTGGCACAGATTCGAAATATACAAAGGACGGAGTGTCATTGGTTCAATGTTTGAAGTTGTAAAAGAAATGAACATCTTCAAAAGTTAACTCTTCACCAAGAATCTCTCTATAGGCTATGTACAAGGTATACAAATAGGCGTAAGAATTGGGAAGAGGCTACATGGGGGCAATCCTTAACTGTCTCAGGAAATCGACGATGAATGATGGGAATGGAGGTATCGCTCTAACAAGACACATTAGTCTGGAAATAGCCATATATCCTTCTGGTGGATTATGGGGATGATCTGTTTTTGAGGGTAAAAGGGTATCTCCTTGAAGAATCCCATGCTTGAGGTGTATTCGTATTAGTATATCGTTATCAATTGTCGACTCAACTGAATCTTTAGGCGATTCCAGGATAACTGCATCCTTGAATTCGTCGGAGCACGGTTATCTCCTATCCCTCCTTCCTCCTCACCGAGAGAGACATCACCTCCAGATGATGCATCACTACCATGAGTTCCCATCTCATAATCTAGGCCTTCGCTATTCCAACCTGAATCGGAAGTAGAAGATACATCTTCAGTGGCAGGGTTTTCAGCTATCCCTATAGCCTCCCCTCTTTCTGCTAATCTAGATGAGCGTCTCTCGGTCATATCTAATAAACTATTGAAGAAACAATAGCAAGGATTAAGGTAAAGTTGTCTGTATCCCCCCATACATGTGTGTGAACTAATGTGTATGAAGTAAGTGCAAGAAATACAAAGTAAATACATAAGAGCACGATGCAAAAGTTTGACGAAGCAGTAATGTGTTCAGAATAGTTTTAAATGTCCACTCATGTTTAAAAGGCGTTTCCTTACTGTTCATTAAGTTGTAAATCACGACCAACATTGATCGAGCAAGTTGGACAGTTCCCTTCCATTAAGTAGGATGGCCTCGAGTCGGCTCGGGTATATATGTTGGGATGGAATCAGACATCCACAAAGGAAAGGGTTCGGATAGGGGGTAGGACGATGTGTGGTTCAAAGCAGAAGTTAATACCCTACAGGCAAATCAGTTCGGTTTGGAAATTGGTACTTTAAGTAGTCCGGATCGGCCCAAGTACCCATAGTTTTCCATGTCCATTTCTATCACTCCGACCCGACCCAGTCGAATTGATCCCTTTCCCCTTTTCCCTATTATGCCTCTTGTTCCGAACCGATCTGTAACGACCCGTATTTTTCGGTCGAATAATTAATTAATTTAATTATTTAAAATAATGGTTGGGAAATTTAAAGGTTTGTTTAATTAAATAATATTGAATATTTAATTAAAATAATAATTAAATAATATAATTAATTCAAAAATAATTAGAATTAGTGGAATTCACAATATTGTGTAAACTGGACAATTCAAAGTATATAATTCAGTTTAGAGTTGAATTATGATAACGAATATATTATTTAAACAAAGTTTGAACGTATAATTATATTATAATTAAAATCGAGCTCGAAATGGCACGGCAGTTCGCGATTTGGCGATTTGAACTTCAACTGAATGTACAGGAGTCGTTTTAAGCCGGATTTCTGTGAAACAAGAAACGTTAGGAGCTGGTGAAGTATATTTTTCTAGTAGAAGAGAACAATCGAGATTTCATCGTGAATATTTTTATTTATGTCCAAATCAAACTTTAGAAAAGTCGCTGTGGAATTCCTTTATAATTTATATCGATTTATTTAGAAATTTAATATAAATCGAATATCGATATAACTGGGAACTTTGAAATATCGAGCTGTAAATTCAGTTAGAAATATATTGGAGTTGTATGGTATTCCACTGTGAATATATACAATAATATTTATGTAACACCCCACACCAGCTAAGGTCACTCACTAAGGGAATGCCTTAACTTCGGTGGAGTATTTTAAGTGAATATAGAACAGAAAAATTACAACAAGACAGATATAAATCGTACTTGAAATTTAAAACATCATTCCATTGCAGTAGAAGATAAACATGTTTGGTTACATATCAAAACCAACTAAAACAAGAGTCAAGTACTAAATATCCATCCTGATAAACATAAGTACATAATCCCACTACATAACTAATAGCCATAAAAGAAAAGATAAGCTGGGCTTTACATCACGGTCCAAGCTCCAAAAGATAGATAAAGAAATCTGATCAAAGCCCACTAGTGCTAGGCCCAACCTGAGGACCTGAGGGGGAAAAAGATAAAAACAACGGGGTCAGACATAAGTCTGAGTGAGCCCTATAACTTTAACAACACAATCATTAAAGTAATTAGGGTATGATATAAACTTGGTATGGGATGACTGGGGATAAATGACTACACTAAGTAGCCAACTAGACATAGGATGAACTAAGATAACGATAAAGACGCATCTACCGACCCAAGGGTAATTACTAACTGCACCACACCAGTCATTCCTACTTAAAGGTTGATCCCACCCAAGGACTTAGAAAATTTACCCAGTAGTTTCGTGTACCCCTAGCTGACTACATAGGTGTCGTCTGCCCCTATCTCCACTAGGTGTACCCACTACTCCCAAGCGATCGGCTCCCTACCGTAGATACCCGTGCTGGCCCCACAATGGGGTGTATCACTCCCCAAAGTGGCAACCCGATACAACCAATGGTGCACGGCTTATACCAACACGATGCAACATCGTCTTACCTACCAGCCCGGGTCCACACACGCATATGAAACCCGTTGGACTTGCGTTGCCACCGTTAACCCGTTTTGGCCTCTTATAATCAAGCCCAGTACGCGTGTCCCGTCCTCGACATGGGTCGAGCCCAATAAGATACATATGGGTTACTGGTTGAAATGGGCCCCCCCACAAGCTACCCACCTAAGCTTGTCTCTTTATCTAGTGCATCCCACTTAACCCTTTAATCATGTTTAATTACATGTTTCCACTTGGTTAAGTATTCTAATCATATTTTCTATTGCCACCCAAGGCAACCCACTAGATTTCCACATGCCACCCAAGGCACTTACTTGATTTCCACATGCCACCCAAGGCACCCACTTAACCCCTCATGCCCACTACATGCTTATCTGGTTAAGTGTTTCTTAATTGATTAAGAACGTAACCGTTGTAAAGACCTCTCACATTAGACTATCTTTTATGGCAGCTGGATTTGCCGGTTGGGTCCGGGCAGCCTTACGCCATAACCGAGTCTAACCTCGTGTCTATACACTTGTCACGTATCTAGTTTGTGCCTAAGACCTCTCACATTGGGCCAATCATCTGTAGCCGCTGGATTTGCCGGTCGGTTCCGGGCAGTCTTATGCTACAAAAGGGTCCAACCTCGTGTCTTAGTCGATTAATTACACCTAATTAATCACCCCCATATTTCGAATTAATTTTCCCTAATTAATTCCAATTTTAACGATGTACATAATTGACTCAATTATGTCCATCCACATTATGGTATGCATAATCATACCAACTTCACACCATTTAATATGTATATTAACCCCATCGTTCCCCACGTAATTCGCTAACATGACATAAAAGGGAAGATTCATCACAAATACAATAGGTTCAACTTGCATAACATTAGCATCAACATGGGTTTAAAGGTGTCAACATGCATATAGCATCAACCCTATTAGCATAAATAATCAACCCAAACTTGCATGAATCACATATGTCATAAGGAGGTTAACTTGCATAAGTTATTTATGTCATACAAAGGGGTAAACTTGCATATGTATGTATGACATACAAAGGGGTTAACTTGCATATGTATGCATATCATACTAAGGTGTAAACTTGCACATGTTACTTGCATATCATCAAACACCAAACTTGCATAACATGTCATATATGAACATGCATATAATCAAACACCAAACTTGCATAATCATATCATATATGAACTTGCATATAATCATAAACCAAACTTGCATAATCATGGTGTCATAATGGATCAATGTTTATCATAGCAACTAGCATCATGAACACTTGCATAACTTGCATAACATCATTATCATATAGCATATAGCTTGCATAACTTGCATAACATCATGAGCATGTAGCATATGACTTGCATAACTTGCATAACATCACAAACACATAGCATATAACTTGCATAACATGCATAACATCATTAACACATAGCATATAACTTGCATAACATGCATAACATCATTAACACATAGCATATAACTTGCATAACTTTCATTGATCCACATTCATAGCCATAACCTCATTATATCCTATCATAATCATTTCAATAATTGGTCATTAAGGCTATAGAAAACTCACAACTTGTTGATTAGCACTCCTAAGAAGAAGATTAAGTTGCTAGAGTTGATTAGTAGTTGATTTGAGAAGCTATCTTCCTCTTTAATTTGATGGAGGCTCCTTCAAGTTGCATGTTGACGGCATAACGGTGTTGTATCTATTTTTAGTATGAATTAGGGTAGTCTTAGGGTGTATTTATAGAGTAGTTAGGTGTTTTAGGCCATTAGATTAACCCTAAATCAGATTAGAGCCATCAGATCTCGTCCTAGCCACCAAAACACAGCCCAAAAGCCAAACTGGTGCACCCAGGTCACCTGGGCTCGACCAGGGAGGTCGACCCCCAGGTCGACACTAGGGTCGACACCCTAGTCGACCTGGTGGGCAGGTCGACACCCCTGTCGACCCCCAGGTCGACTCCCTGGGTCTGGCGGGAATTTTACCGCCACTTCTGAAATTTTGAAATTTTTGTTTTAAAATCTGTTTTAAATTCCTGAAAACTTCTTTGGGCCCTTATCTGGGTCATACGGACTCCGATTTTCGAAAACTCGGACTCTATTTCGCGTATTTTTCCGAGACGAACGCAATGGCATAGCCCATTTCCCCTGACTCAGATTTTTAAATTTAATTCTGCCCTGTTTTATATTATAGCAAGTTATTCAACATACGGGGTGTTACATTCTCCCCTACTTAAAGGATTTCGTCCTCGAAATCTCTAAGTCAAGAAGAACGTATCCTACCAACCAAACAACCATCTACTCAAACCATCAAACACTGGCATCCATTGTCCTTAGGGTTTCTAATGCTGTATGAACATATGCAAAAAGTGTGTGTATATGTTCCCTGTCTAATGCAAAATCAGGCGGCCTACTGATTCAGTTGACCTCCTTAATGCAAACCATGATAGTGCCATGTATCCAATATGTATGCGAAAGAATCCTATCGACACATATTATTACTACATGCGTGCACAACCATTCACCAAAATGCATCAACCATATGATAGCATAACCATTTTACATCCATTAATATAGCTACCTACACACAATTATATGCAATATGCAATATGAAGTGATTGAGCCGATCTAGTGCCTAGAGTGTGTGTATATGCATCCACGAGCAACCACTAGCAAACACTTGCATCCACACGCATCCATCAATCATAACATGTCTCAAACACATGTTTCAACCATAGGTTTACCCTATCTAAAGGTCAAAGATACTAATGAGAGGACATACTAAAGATAAGATAAGTACTAGACAAACGGTAAAGGAGAAGTTAAAAGACATACCCTCAAAAAGGAATGGGTATAGTGAACGCATCTTCGCTTCTGTCTCCCAAGTAGCATTGCTCTCATCCTCTCCCCATTGCACTTTGACTAGTCGCACCTCTCTGTTCCTCAACTTCCTAATCTCTGACCCAAGGATGTGGGTAGGAGCTCGTCGAATAGTTGTATCACGCTCTACCTCCACTTCTCTAAGTAAGCTCGGCTTTACCACCTCTGCGGTCTCATGTAGGCACTTCCTCAAATGTGACACATGGAATACGTCATGTACCCCACTAAGTCTCTCGGGTAAATCCACCCTATATGCCATCCGTCCAATCCTTTCCTTAATAGGAAATGGTCCTACAAATCTTGGAGCTAACTTCCTAACAGACCCAAAGCGAACATTATTCCGTAATGGAGATACTTTGACAAAGACCATGTCCCCAACATCAAACTCCAGATCCGTCCTCCTCTTATCCGCGTAAGATTTCTGTCTGTCTTGCGCTGCTTTCATCCTTCTTCGAATCAAATCAATCTTCTCCGAAGTCTCTCTAACCATATCGGGCCCAAGCAAGATCTTATCCGTAGATTCCCACCAACATGTAGGTGATCGACAAGGCCTTCCATAAAGAGCTTCAAAAGGAGCCATACCAATACTGGACTGAAAGCTGTTATTATACGCGAACTCCACCAATGGAAGATGCTCTTCCCGTGTACCTCCAAAATCCAAGATACAAAGCCTCAAAAGGTCTTCCAGAACATGATTCACCCTCTCGGTCTGGCCGTCCGTCTGAGGATGATATGCGGTGCTCAAACACGATTGAGTCCCCACTGCTTCTTGCAAACTCTTCCAGAACTCGCTAGTGAAGATAGGATCTCGATCACTCACTATGCTAGAAGGTACCACATGCAATCGAACTATCTCTCGAAGATATGCTGAAGCTAGCCATGGAGCAGTCCTCTTGCTCTTCACGGGTATGAAATGGGCGCTCTTAGTAAGTCTGTCTACCACAACCCAAATTCCCGTATTACCCTTCCTCGATCTCGGTAACCCATCAATAAAATCCATCGAGACACTATCCCACTTCCATTGCGGAACTTCCAATGGGTGAAGCAACCCACCGGGTTTCTTTTGCTCCGCTTTCACTTGTTGGCACACCAAACATCTAGCGACATACTCGGCCACATCTTTCTTCATACCGGCCCAAAAGAAAACTCGCTTCATGTCTTGATACATCTTGTCCCCACCGGGATGAATGGTCATCCTAGAACGGTGTGCATCATCAAGAATAGCATTCCTCAAACCCTCGCCTTGCGGTACACAAAGTCTACCGTCTCTACGCAAGCACCCCTAAGTCTAGGGTGTACCTACTCAAATGGCTGGACGACTCCCCCCTTATGAGCCTCTCTACCAACTCAACCAACTGTGGGTTGTCCCTCTGTGCCTCGCCAATCCATCCCAAAAGAGTAGGTCTAACCTCCAAGGATGCTAGCAAACCGGGTATATAGTCAACGGAAGGTCTAAAATCAAACATCGAGATAAATTCCAAGCTTCGTCGTTCCACGAACAATGGACTCAAGGACAACCTTTTTCTACTTAAGGCGTCCGCCACCACGTTACCCTTGCCAGGGGTATACGCAATCTCGAAATCATAGGATGCTAAGAACTCCATCCACCTTTGTTGTCTCAAGTTCAAACCCTTTTGAGAAAACAAGTACTTCAATGATTTGTGGTCAGTGAACAATTCGAATCTCTCACCAAGAAGATAATGGCGCCAAATCTTAAGCGCAAAAACAATAGCGGCCAACTCTAAATCATGGGTAGGGTAATTTTTCTCATGCTTTCTCAACTGCCTTCCACCGTAGGCTATTACCCTTCCCTCTTGCATTAAGACTGCGCCCAGTCCTGTCCCACAAGCATTGGTATAGACAACAAATGGCTTACTCCCATCTGGCAACACTAAGACTGGAGCTGTGGTTAAAGCTCTCTTTAACCGTCAGAACGCATCATCACAATCTACGTCACATACGAAGACTAGATTCTTCTTCGTCAAGCGAGTTAATGGGGCTGATATCTTCGCTAAGTCCTTGATAAACTTCCTATAGTAGCCAGCCAACCCCAAGAAACTCCTCACCTCGGTAGCATTCTTCGAAACCTTCCAATCTTGGATGGATACTACCTTCGCGGGATCCACAGCTATCCCCTCCTTGGAGACCACGTGCCCCAAGAACCGCACTTCCTTCCTCCAGAAGTGACATTTAGAGAATTTAGCCTTAAGGCTATGTGCTCGAAGAGTCTCCAACACTTCCCTAAGATGTAGGGCATGCTCTTCTTCACTCTTAGAAAAGACTAAGATGTCATCCACAAAGACCACCACGAACTTATTAAGGAACTCCCTGAACACCCTACTCATCAAATCAACAAAATATGCAGGGGCGTTCGTCAAACCAAATGGCATCACCAGCCACTCATAGAAACCATGCGGAATCCTAAAGGCAGTCTTGTCTATGCTATCCTCAGCCACTCTCAACTGATGAAACCCCGTGGCCAAGTCCAACTGAGAAAATACTGAAGCGCCAACCAACTGATCAAAATGATCATCAATCCTCGGCAATGGGTGTCTATTCTTCTTTGTGAGCTTGTTGAGTTCTCTATAGTCTACACAAAGTCTGAGGGACCCATCCGCCTTCGTAGCAAAAACTACTGGAGCACCCCACTCCGATATACTTCGTCTTATGAATCCCTTCTCAAGCAACTCCCCTACTTGCTTATGGAGTTCCCTCCTCTCACGACGAGCCATGTGGCGCACTGGTAAAGATACCGGTTTAGCATTGTCTACCAGATATATTCGGAAGTCAATCTCCCGCTTCGAAGGTAAGCCCTTCACCTCCTCAAACACATCCGAGTATTCCCGGACCACTCTAACAGATCGCAAACTCTCGACCGAAGCGTCAAGCGATTCAAGATAACTTAGCATAACAGATTCCATGGGATTACAAGAGATCTCGAGAGTGTTACCCAAGCGGGTCATGAGCCTAACAACTCTCCTTTCACAATCAAGAACGACACCATTACTGGATAACCAGTCCATGCCCAAAATCAACCCATAGCCTGTGAAGCCCAAAACAAAAGCATCACATCTAAACTCAACGCTAAGTATAGAAATCTTCAAACCCAAACATATCATGGACAAATAAGTGGAGCCCCCGATTGGGTTTGAAACAACCAAGGGATCATCTACTAGACTGGTGTCTAAGTGCAGTGACTCAACTAATGATGATGAGATAAACGAATGCGATGCGCCAGAATCAAACAATGTACGGACAGGATGATCAAACAGAAAAACCAGACTTTCAACGGAAATAGTGCTACCTCTTTCCTGAGTCGGTGGAACCGCGAGAGCCTGAACTTGCCCACTTGCCTGACCTGGTGCCATAAGAGCTTGCACCTGTCCTCCTGAGGTAGATCTCGTCCTTTGCCCCTTCTTAGGGCAATCCTTCACTAGATGCCCTGCTTCGCCACAGTGGAAGCAGCCCGTCTTCTTCTTCTTACGACAATCTTTACTTAGGTGGCCTGGTGTCCCGCAATTGAAGCACTTCTTCTTCCCCTTGCCACCGTTGCCTTTCCCACCTTTGTTTTGTTGCTGTTGAGGTCTCTTTTGATCTCCCTTCTTCTCGGGTGCCTTATTAGCATTGGGACCCTTCTCTTCCTCATGCATGAGTGCCATGTCTACTAGCTTCTCAAAGGTGGCCCCCATAGGAATGTGAGTCATAGCCAATCCATGCATTGGTTCATTCAAGCCCTTAACGAACCTCAAATCCTTCTTCTCCGGTGTATTCACCATGTCTATGCCAAACCTTGCCAATTGATTAAACTTGTTGACATATTCCTTCACCGAGAGGTTTCCTTGCTTTAGAGTCAAGAACCTTTCCATATACAAGTTTTCCTCCGCCCTTGAGAGAAACTTTGCCACAAATCTTTGCCTGAAATCCGCCCAAGAGTCAATAGGGCGCTCTCCATTAGTAACCTCCCACCAGAATGAGGCCTCTCCCTTCATTAACCAAGCAGCTAACTTGACTTTCTTTCCTTCTTCCATCTCAAAGATATCTATCAACTCTTCCACCTCCTTAAGCCAATCTCTAGCCTCCACAAAAGTTTCTGATCCTTGAAAAGGTTTCCCTCCCATAGCCTTAAATTCCTTGCAAGTCTTAGCAAAAGTATCCGTGCGAGGAGGAGGAGGGGGAGGAGGAAGATTGGGTGCTACTGTTGGTGGAGGAACATTTGCTGGACCCGCAGTGGCGGCCCTAGCCTCCATCAATCTCCTATACCATACTGGTATCGTCACACCCTCCGGAAAGTTAAGATCTTCAGCCATGCTGAAACGAAAAAGGAAAGATTCAAAACGGAGAATTCGAAAGATAAAAATATGGCTATTGGGGATTATGCTTTTCTTTCAAAAACTTTTCTCTTAAAAGACATGTTTTTGAAAATACTTCTTCCAAAAATGTTTTTAGAAAAATAGTTTTCTAAAAATTTTATCTGTTCCGGTAACCTTCGCTCTGATACCACGTGTAACACCCCACACCCGCTAAGGTCACTCACTAAGGGAATGCCTTAACTTCGGTGGAGTATTTTAAGTGAATATAGAACAGAAAAATTACAACAAGACAGATATAAATCATACTTGAAATTTAAAACATCATTCCATTGCAGCAGAAGATAAACATGTTTGGTTACATATCAAAACCAACTAAAACAAGAGTCAAGTACTAAATATCCATCCTGATAAACATAAGTACATAATCCCACTACATAACTAATAGCCATAAAAGAAAAGATAAGCTGGGCTTTACATCACGGTCCAAGCTCCAAAAGATAGATAAAGAAATCTGATCAAAGCCCACTAGTTCTAGGCCCAACCTGAGGACCTGAGGGGGAAAAGGATAAAAACAACGGGGTCAGACATAAGTCTGAGTGAGCCCTATAACTTTAACAACACAATCATTAAAGTAATTAGGGTATGATATAAACTTGGTATGGGATGACTGGGGATAAATGACTACACTAAGTAGCCAACTAGACATAGGATGAACTAAGATAACGGTAAAGACGCATCTACCCACCCAAGGGTAATTACTAACTGCACCACACCAGTCATTCCTACTTAAAGGTTGATCCCACCCAAGGACTTAGAAAATTTACCCAGTAGTTTCGTGTACCCCTAGCTGACTACATAGGTGTCGTCTGCCCCTATCTCCACTAGGTGTACCCACTACTCCCAAGCGATCGGCTCCCTACCGTAGATACCCGTGTTGGCCCCACAATGGGGTGTATCACTCCCCAAAGTGGCAACCCGATACAACCAATGGTGCACGGCTTATACCAACACGATGCAACAACGTCTTACCTACCAGCCCGGGTCCACATACGCATACGAAACCCGTTGGACTTGCGTTGCCACCGCTAACCCGTTTTGGCCTCTTATAATCAAGCCCAGTACGCGTGTCCCGTCCTCGACATGGGTCGAGCCCAATAAGATACATATGGGTTACTGGTTGAAATGGGCCCCCCCACAAGCTACCCACCTAAGCTTGTCTCTTTATCTAGTGCATCCCACTTAACCGTTTAATCATGTTTAATTACATGTTTCCACTTGGTTAAGTATTCTAATCATATTTTCTATTGCCACCCAAGGCAACCCACTAGATTTCCACATGCCACCCAAGGCACTTACTTGATTTCCACATGCCACCCAAGGCACCCACTTAACCCCTCATGCCCACTACATGCTTATCTGGTTAATTGTTTCTTAATTGATTAAGAACGTAACCGTTGTAAAGACCTCTCACATTAGACTATCTTTTATGGCAGCTGGATTTGCCGGTTGGGTCCGGGCAGCCTTACGCCATAACCGAGTCTAACCTCGTGTCTATACACTTGTCACGTATCTAGTTTGTGCCTAAGACCTCTCACATTGGGCCAATCATCTGTAGCCGCTGGATTTGCCGGTCGGTTCCGGGCAGTCTTATGCTACAAAAGGGTCCAACCTCGTGTCTTAGTCGATTAATTACACCTAATTAATCACCCCCATATTTCGAATTAATTTTCCCTAATTAATTCCAAATTTAACGATGTACATAATTGACTCAATTATGTCCATCCACATTATGGTATGCATAATCATACCAACTTCACACCATTTAATATGTATATTAACCCCATCATTCCCCACGTAATTCGCTAACATGACATAAAAGGGATGATTCATCACAAATACAATGGGTTCAACTTGCATAACATTAGCATCAACATGGGTTTAAAGGTGTCAACATGCATATAGCATCATCCCAATTAGCATAAATAATCAACCCAAACTTGAATGAATCACATATGTCATAAGGAGGTTAACTTGCATAAGTTATTTATGTCATACAAAGGGGTAAACTTGCATATGTATGTATGACATACAAAGGGGTTAACTTGCATATGTATGCATATCATACTAAGGTGTAAACTTGTACATGTTACTTGCATATCATCAAACACCAAACTTGCATAACATGACATATATGAACATGCATATAATCAAACACCAAACTTGCATAATCATATCATATATGAACTTGCATATAATCATAAACCAAACTTGCATAATCATGGTGTCATAATGGATCAATGTTTATCATAGCAACTAGCATCATGAACACTTGCATAACATCATGATCATATAGCATATAGCTTGCATAACTTGCATAACATCATGAACATGTAGCATATGACTTGCATAACTTGCATAACATCACAAACACATAGCATATAACTTGCATAACATGCATAACATAATTAACACATAGCATATAACTTGCATAACATGCATAACATCATTAACACATAGCATATAACTTGCATAACTTGCATTGATCCACATTCATAGCCATAACCTCATTATATCCTATCATAATCATTTCAATAATTGGTCATTAAGGCTATAGAAAACTCACAACTTGTTGATTAGCACTCCTAAGAAGAAGATTAAGTTGCTAGAGTTGATTAGTAGTTGATTTGAGAAGTTATCTTCCTCTTTAATTTGATGGAGGCTCATTCAAGTTGCATTTTGACGGCATAACGGTGTTGTATCTATTTTTAGTATGAATTAGGGTAGTCTTAGGGTGTATTTATAGAGTAGTTAGGTGTTTTAGGCCATTAGATTAACCCTAAATCAGATTAGAGCCGTCAGATCTCGTCCTAGCCACCAAAACACAGCCCAAAAGCCAAACTGGTGCACCCAGGTCACCTGGGCTCGACCAGGGAGGTCGACCCCCAGGTCGACACTAGGGTCGACACCCTAGTCGACCTGGTGGGCAGGTCGACACCCTTGTCAACCCCCAGGTCGACTCCCTGGGTCTGGCGGGAATTTTCCCGCCACTTCTGAAATTTTGAAATTTTTGTTTTAAAATCTGTTTTAAATTCCTAAAAACTTCGTTGGGCCTTATCTGGGTCATACGGACTCCGATTTTCGAAAACTCGGACTCTATTTCGCGTATTTTTCCGAGACGAACGCAATGGCATAGCCCGTTTCCCCTGATTCAGATTTTTAAATTTAATTCTGCCCTGTTTTATATTATAGCAAGTTATTCAACATATGGGGTGTTACAATTTATTTTTAAATATCTAATTTAATTATTTTTAAATATATTTATATATTTAAAAGGGTTATTTAGAGCTTTAAAAATAGCCAGTTTTGTAAACGACCTAAGAATTCAACGAAACTAATTTTGTTAGATCCGCAGTATTTAATTATTGCTAGATTTCAATTTCCGTGATTTTTAGAGTCAGTATGTGGCCGTACGAGATTTTAATGTGAAATACAATCGATATTTTGACGGTTAAAAATACGTTGCATGAGCAAACGGAGTCGGAATTCGACGAAACTAGTTTCATTGGGACCATAATGTCGAACTTTAGCTACAAGACCATTTTGGTGATTTTTGAATATCGTATGCGATCACACGAATTTTTAGAAGGCGAAACGAATATTTAAAAACTAAAATATTAAGTATTGGTGAACCAAAACTTGCCACCCACTTCTTGTTTCAGCCACACAAGATTTCTTGTCCCCATATAAAATCACTCTCAGCCGCCGCACCTCAGAAGGAAAAATACAGTAAACATGGATCTTCAAAAATCTAGATAAAATCATTTACTCCTCTGAAAAATTCAAAACTAACATATATGAATGCACCAGTGCCTGCTTTCCATTTCTACACCAATTTCAGTGGGTTTGATCTTTTTTTTCGCACCAAGAATATGAACAGTAGGTTAGGGTTGAGAAAATCTGCAGATATAAGTCATATTGTTTGAATTCGATGTTGTATTTGGTTTTGTGATTGAAATCCGCAAGTATTGGTGGTGGTTTCAAGATGATCGGTGATTAAAAAGATCGATGCTTTTTGCTATGTTGGCGCGAAGACTGAGAACCGCAATGAGCAAAGTGAGATCGAGTTCGTTGAGTTTGGTGTGGTTTGATAAAGGATCGGAAGAGAAGGTGAATGGTGCTTTGGGTTTGAAGTTTAATGAAGTGGTGAGGGAGATTCGGTGGTTAGAATTTGCGTTAATGGGGAGGAGCAGGTTACGGTATGTTGGGAGGAAGAAGGAAGGTTTGGCGGGCCTTTTTCTAAACGGGCTTGTTTTGTTTTAGAGGGTAAGGCCCATTATAGAAAAATAAATCCATGTTTTTATTTTATTTAAATATGTATAAACTTCAAACTGTTATAACGTCGTCATACGATATCAGAATCCAGCGAAACAAGATCCGTCAGGATCGTATGGACGAAAGCTACCCAATGAAACTGACTGGGAGAGAATTCGACCTCGTTACAATTTATAGGAAAATAAATTGTCCGTCTGAATCAAGCGAAGGTTATCGTTATTAACGATGATCGTCCTATGTGAGTAAAACTCACCAACTCTGAACAGTTCTATTTTTATAACGTATTTTTAGAACTGATAAATGATGACGGATTGCTGTGTGCTGACTATTTGGTTGAATTGTTTATGTATTGGTTGAAAATATAGATAACGATATATTTATAAATCGTTAATCGCATGTTGGTTCTGTTTATCAGAATACTTTATATTTGTGTTATTGGTGTTGATTAACATCTGTGATGCAGGGAAACAGGTTGGAGGGACCCAACCGGGTTCCTCAATATATAAAATACTGTTTTGTTTCATATATTGTGATATATGATGTGATATATAATATGTTGTTGATTATGTGTGTTTGAATGATATCGATCAATGTTATTTGGTATATTAAATACCGTAAGAAATACTGGGATGTAAAAGGGAATTTTCAAAGTTTATTTTGAAAATAGATATATTTATATAAAATCAATGGATTTTATATATAAGAGAAAAAGGATTTTATAAAAGGAAATAAATTATAAAAAAAGATTTGGAAAGGAAATATTGGTAAAAACAAATGAAAAGGGAAAATATTTGTAAAACAAATATAAAAGAAAATATTTGTAAAGTAAAATAGAATGAGAAATATTTGTAAAAAAATTACAAATACAATTAAGAAGGAATATTTGTAAAACATTTACAAATAGATTAAATGGAAATATTTATTTATAGGAAATAAATAGAATGTTATAAATGAGATATTTATTTAGAAAATAAATAGAATAAAGGAATATTTATTAAGAAAATAAATAGAATAAAGGAATATTTATTGGGAAAATAAATAGAGTTAATGAAAAGGAGTTACTCGAATTTAGTATTCAAAGGAGTTAACCGAACATAGTTAATCAAAATGGAGTTAAACAAAAAATTAGAAACTGACTAGAGATTAATAAGTTGAATGGTTTCCTGGGTATCGATCTGATGTTGGTTTCGGCCTACGGGGTTTATACTTAGGAAGTTTTTCTCTTGTTAGTTTATAGTTAGAGTCTGATAGATGTGGAAGAATAGTGATACGTAATTAAGCCATGGAATTGTTTTCCAGTGTTAATAACATATATTTTCTAAACATAGAAATGAGGAGATATATATATGTGTGTGTGTGTGTGTGTGTGTGTTTGATGATTGGATCGATAATTCCATTTGAAATTAAGATCGTTGTGTGCACACAGACATGTTTTCAATTGATAGTTAAATCACCGACTATCAAAGTTTTGACCATTTTAACGTTGTTAATATGGAGAGACTGGTTGGATTATTAACCGAAGAACCACTCCGTATTGGCATAAGCGTTGCGAATCAAGTATGCTGAATATATTGAAGACGGAGTAAAGTGCAAGGGTTGTTGTATAAATCTTAGATAACAATTGCCTAAGATGGATGTACTGAATAGCGCCTTCGGTTTGCCCAGTCCCAGTGCAACTTGTATGGACGAAGGTCTGACAGAGTATATCTGATAGATTGCGTAAGTTGATCTCTTCAAACATATTCACGTTTGGTGGCGGAGGAATTCGTTTCTCTTAGTTGTATACCCATGTTATTTTTGGATAAATCAATTTGTGATTTAAAGGGTATGATGATGTGACATTCAAAGTGAATAAACGTGTGATCTGTCAGAGATAAGCGTGGCCTTTAGCCTCACATCCGGAAATGAAAAAAATCGGGCAGGCAGCATGGCTATGTAGGTCGCACCTATCAGGGTGTATAATCACCTGATCTAAAGTTCCATTTACTTCTAAAAATCTATTGTCGATGCTGTCCCATTCGGGAAACGGTTGCTGATCCCAACCGTTGGTGATATACATTCGATACACTCAAGCGAAATGAGTGGTCGGTCATGTGTGGCCGAGTCGCAAGATGTTCTTGTTGAACCCAGTGTATTCCTCTTTAGAGGTACACTAGCGAAAGGTGGTTACATACCTTGTCATAGTTGGAAATCCATTACCCAATACGTGTTTGCGGTTTTGATTGTATACTATATATGTAGAACGTGAGATGAAAGCGTTTCTACTAGATATTAATATATTGTGGTTGATAGACATTATTATAATATCAAAAGGTTTTTGATATAAAGATGTTTTGGATTCTCATAAGGGAAAAACCCATTCCGTTATACGACGTTGTCTTATGAGATACCGTTTACTTGTTCAAACTGTTTTTAATTGTTTTACTCATACCAGACTCATGACTGACCCGGAGTTTATTTTGTTTTGTTTTCCCTAAACTCTTGGGTGCCCAATTTTGTACGGGCAGTCAAGTAGTCGGGATTTACAGATACTTGGAGAGCTTAGAGCACGAGGCTTCAGGATTATATAGCTATAGTTATTTCAGCTGTGTTGTAAGTGTTGTACTCTGATAATGTTACTATATACATATATTGATTTATTTCAAGGATATATTATCTATTATATGTTGTTCGTTCCACTGTGAGATTCGTGTTACTCTGATGTTGTATGTTCTTCTTCTTCTATTCTAAGTTTCTATCTTATCTATCCTCACCCTCTAATTTCTTTCATTAACTTTCCGGTATTTTTCGATGTTTGGTTAGTCATCATTGAGTTTATGGCGATAACTAAAGTCGTCAAAAACTGGGTAGTTACAGTTGGTATCAGAGCTTAAGGTTAAGTAATTACCTTGGCTCTGTGGCGTGACTCGGTAGAGATGGGGTTAGCAATACCCTACATTGAGTTGAGTGTATATATACGAGTGAACGTATTTGTTATTTGATATAAAATCTGTTTTATATCGTGGAGCTTTATTGGTTGAGTAGTTTATGAATTCTGGTCGATACAGTAATGCAAATTGTATTGTTAGGTGTTTATAAACACTTGAATACGATGAACCAACATGGTATGCTTTGAAAAGAGGGTAAATGGAATAATTTTACCCAATTTATATTTTGGTATCCCTATTGGAAATAATATAGTATATTGGTTGTGTTGGTTGTTATTATAATCGAGTAAGATTATAAAAGTGAAGTGGTTATAAATAACCAATCAAATTTCGTATAAGTATTACGAAGTGGATAAAATCTGAATTAAGAATCAGAATTGAAATTAAAAACCTAGAAATTCGTATAAGTATTATGAATGGATATGGATTAAATATATGTGAATTTTAAAATCCTGGGAGGTTTTAAATTTGTTTACAGCATTGTGAATGATATTTTGAAAGTGATTTCAAAATGGGAAGTGTTTGTATATGGTTTTGGAAAATATTATAGTGTTGAACTCACTTCAATAGCTGGTAAATAACCCTGATGATGAATCGCGACATCATCAGTGCTCATTTTCGAGTTGCTAAGTGACGGATTACTACCAAAGATTTTTGTTCTTAAATTGTTTTGCGAAAACAAGGTGTTCATAAATTCAAAGGTTTTGAATTGGTATTATGATTTCGAATTGATTTGAAATAAACCCAGGAATTTAAATTCTAGAGTTTAAAATTAACTTGTGAAGTTAAATAGATTAAAATAGTGGAAGTGAATATATATATATTGGAATTTAACTTAGACAAAGTTAAATATAATCTGGATTGGAATTGAGTTGGTGAGTTAAGAATTTGAAAATCGAGAATGAAACTCGAGTTGAGAATGAGATTTGGGTTGAGGATATGAACTGTTTGGAGTTGATTGGTATGGCATGGTATATGTAGAATTGGTGGCAGACGGAAAGGATAAAATGATATGCCCGACAAAAAGGTACAAGTTTATATTAATTGGATATGAGATTTTGATGAGCCGAATTGGCAAGCCGCTTGGCTGTTTGATTTTCTTTTGGGTTGGAGAAGGCCTAGAGAGGTGAGTTGGAGTTTGAGCTATTGACCAGTACAAAGGAGGTGCTGGCGAAATTTTTCGAAAAGTAAAGGCGTTAGAAAATTTTCAGGATTTTTGAAAATTTTCGTTGATAAGAATTAATTAATATTTTAATTGAAATTAAATTGGTTCAGTTGAAACTGAATTTAAGAAGCGAACGAGTAAGTTCTAACCAGTTAATAGGGTTTGTTTTCTACCTTAGCAATTTCGAGGACGAAATTATTTTAAGTAGGGAAGAATGTAACGACCCGTATTTTTCGGTCGAATAATTAATTAATTTAATTATTTAAAATAATGGTTGGATAATTTAACGGTTTGTTTAATTAAATAATATTGAATATTTAATTAAAATAATAATTAAATAATATATTTAATTCAAAAATAATCAGAATTAGTGGAATTCACAATATTGTGTGAATGGGACAATTTAAAGTATATAATTCAATTTAGAGTTGAATTATGATAACGAATATATTATTTAAACGAAGTTTGAATGTATAATTATATTATAATTAAAATCGAGCTTGAAATGGCGCGGCAGTTCGCGATTTGGCGATTTGAACTTCAACTGAATGTACAGGATTCGTTTTAAGCCGGATTTCTGTGAAACAAGAAACGTTAGGAGCTGGTGTAGTATATTTTTCTAGTAGAAGAGAAAAATCGAGATTTCGTCGTGTAGATTTTTATTTATGTCCAAATCAAATTTTAGAAAAGTCGCTGTGGAATTCCTTTATAATTTATATCGATTTATTTAGGAATTTAATATAAATCAAATATCAATATAACTGGGAACTTTGAAATATCGAGCTGTAAATTCAGTTAGAAATATATTGGAGCTGTATGGTATTCCACTGTGAATATATACGATAATATTTATTTTTAAATATTTAATTTAATTATTTTTAAATATATTTATATATTTAAAAGGGTTATTTAGAGCTTTAAAAATAGCCAGTTTTACAAACAACCTCAGAATTCAACGAAACTAATTTTGTTGGATCCGCAATATTTAATTATTGCTAGATTTCAATTTCCGTGATTTTTAGAGTCAGTATGTGGCCGTTAGGGATTTTAATGTGAAATACAGTCGATATTTTGACGGTTAAAAATATGCTGTGTGAGAAAACGGAGTCGGAATTTGACGAAACCAATTTCGTTGGGACCGTAGTGTCGAACTTTAGCTACAGGACCATTTTGGTGATTTTTGAATATCGTGTGCGATACCACGAATTTTTAGAAGGCGAAATGAATATTTAAAAACTAAAATATTGAGTATTAGTGAACCAAAACTTGCCACCCACTTCTTGTTTCAGCCACACAAGATTTCTTGTCCCCATATAAAATCACTCTCAACCGCCGCACCTCAGAAGGAAAAATACAGTAAACATGGATCTTCAAAAATCTAGATAAAATCATTTACTCCTCTGAAAAATCCAAAACAAACATATATGAATGCACCAGTGCATGCTGTCCATTTCTACACCAATTTCAGTGGGTTTGATCTTTTTTTTTTGCACCAAGAATATGAACAGTGGGCTAGGGTTGAGAAAATCTGCAGATATAAGTCATATTGTTTGAAATCGATGTTGTATTTGGTTTTGTGATGGAAATACGCAAGCATTGGTGGTGGTTTCAAGATGATCGGTGATTAAAAAGATCGATGCTTTTTGTTGTGTTGGTGCGAAGACTGAGAACCGCAATGAGCAAAGTGAGATCGAGTTTGTTGAGTTTGGTGTGGTTTGATAAAGGATCGGAAGAGAAGGTGAATGGTGCTTGGGGATTGAGGTTTAATGAAGTGGAGAGGGAGATTCGGTGGTTAGAATTTGCGTTAATGGGGAGGAGCAAGTTACGGTCTGTTAGGAGGAAGAAGGAAGGTTTGGCGGGCCTTTTTCTAAACGGGCTGGTTTTGTTTTAGAGGGTAAGGCCCATAATAGAAATATAAATCCATGTTTTTATTTTATTTAAATATATATAAATTTCAAACTGTTATAACGTCGTCATACGATATCGGAATTCAGCGAAACAAGATCCATCAGGATCGTATGGACGAGAGCTACCCAATGGAACTGACTGGGAGAGAATTCGGCCTCGTTACAATTTATAGGAAAATAAATTGTCCGTCTGAATCAAGCAATGGTTATCATTATTAACGATGATCGTCCAGTGTGAGTAAAACTCACCAACTCTAAACAGTTCTATTTTTATAACGTATATTAAGAACTAATAAATGATGACCGATTGTTGTGTGCTGACTGTTTGGTTGAATTGTTTATGTATTGGTTGAAAATATAGATAACGATATATTTATAAATCGTTAATCGCATATTGGTTCTGTTTATCAGAATACTTTATATTTGTGTTATTGGTGTTGATTAACATCTGCTATGCAAGGAAACAGGTTGGAGGGACCCAACTGGGTTCCTCAATATATAAAATATTGTTTTGTTTCATATATTGTGATATATGATGTGATATATAATCTGTTGTTGATTATGTGTGTTTGAATGATATCGATCAATGTAATTTGGTATTTTAAATACCGTAAGAAATACTGGGATGTAAAAAGGAATTTTCAAAGTTTATTTTGAAAATAGATATATTTATATAAAATCAATGGATTTTTTATATAAGAGATAAAGGATTTTATAAAAGGAAATAAATTATAAAAAAAGAATTGGAAAGGAAATATTGGTAAAAACAAATGAAAAGGGAAAATATTTGTAATACACATATAAAAGAAAATATTTGTAAAATAAAATAGAAAGAGAAATATTTGTAAAACATTTACAAACAGAATTAAGAAGGAATATTTGTAAAACATTTACAAATAGATTAAATGGAAATATTTATTTATAGGAAATAAATAGAATGTTATAAATGAGATATTTATTTAGAAAATAAATAGAATAAAGGAATATTTGTTAAGAAAATAAATAGAATAAAGGAATATTTATTGGGAAAATAAATAGAGTTAATGAAAAGGAGTTACTTGAATTTAGTATTCAAAGGAGTTAATCGAACACAGTTAATCAAAATGGAGTTAAACAAAAATTAGAAACTGACTAGAGACTAATAAGTTGAATGGTTTCCTGAGTATCGATCTGTTGTTGGTTTCGGCCTTAATGGTTTATACTTAGGAAGTTGTTCTGTTGTTAGTTTATAGTTAGAGTCTGATAGATGTGGAAGAATAGTGATACGTAATTAAGCCATGGAAATGTTTGCTAGTGTTAATAACGTATATTTTCTAAACATAGAAATGAGGAGACATATATATATATATATATATATATATATATATATATATATTAGATGATTGGATTGATAATTCCATTTGGAAATAAGATCGTTGTGTGTACACAGACATGTTTACATTTGATAGTTAAATCACCGACTATCAAAGTTTTGACCATTTTAACGTTGTTAATATGGAGAGAAAGGTTGGATTATTATACGAAGAACCACTCCGTATTGGCATAAGCGTTGCGAATCAAGTATGCTGAATATATTGAAGGCGGAGTAAAATGCAAGGGCTGTTGTATAAATTTTAGATAACAATTCCCTAAGATGGATGTACTGAATAGTGCCTTCGGTTTGTCCAGTCCCAGGACAACTTGTATGGACGAAGGTCTGACAAAGTATATCTGATAGATTGCGTAAGTTGATCTCTTCAAACGTATTCACGTTTGGTGGCAGAGGAATTTGTTTCTCTTTGCTGTATACCCATGTTATTTTTGGATAAATCAATTTGAGAATTAAAGGGTATGACGGTGTGACATTCAAAGTGAATAAACGTGTGATCTGACAAAGATAAGCATGGCCTCTAGCCTCACATCCTGAAATGACAGAAATTGGGTAGGCAGCATGGCTATGTAGGTCGCACCTATTAGGGTGTATAATCACCTGATCTAGAGTTTCATTTACTTCTAAAAATCTATTGTCGATGCTGTCCCATTCGGGAAATGGTTGTTGATCCCAACCGTTAGTGATATACATTCGATACACTCAAGCGAAATGAGTGGTCGGTCATGTGTGGCCGGGTTGCAAGATGTTCTTGTTGAACCCAGTGTATTCCTCTCTAGAGGTACACTAGCGAAAGGTTGTTCCATACCTTGTCATAGTTGAAAATCTATTACCCAATACGTGCTTGCGGTTTTGATTGTATACTATATATGTAGAACATGATATGAATGCGTTTCTGCTAGATGATTATTATATTGTGGTTTATAGACATTATTATAATATCAAAAGGTTTTTGATATAAAGATGTTTTGCATTCTCATAAGGGAAAACACGTTCCGTTATACGGCGTGGTCTTATGAGATATCGTTTACTTGTTCAAACTGTTTTTAACTGTTTTACTCATACCAGTCCCATGACTGACCCGGTGTTTATTTTGTTCTGTTTTCCCTAAACTCTTAGGTGCCCAATTTTGTACGCCCAGTCAAGTAGTCGGGATTTACAGATACTTGGAGAGCTTGGAGCAGGAGGCTTCAGGATTATATAACTATAGTTATTTCTGCTGTGTTGTAAGTGTTGTACTCTGATAATGTTACTGTATACATATTCTGATTTATTTCAAGGATATATTATCTATTATATGTTGTTCGTTCCGCTGTGAGATTCGTGTTACTCTGATGTTGTATGTTCTTCTTCTTCTTCTATTCTAAGTTTCTATCTTATCTATCCTCACCTTCTAATTTCTTTCATTAACTTTCCATTATTTTTCGATGTTTGGTTAGTCATCATTGAGTTTATGGCGATAACCAAAGTCGTCAAAAACCGGGTTGTTACACGATCCCAAACCTTTCCCTCTTCTTCTTCTCCATCCTCTCTATCCCTTAATCAATACTGAACCCGGTATCATGCCAAAAACCGAATCAAAGCCAAGCACTTATGTGCTGGCGCGTCCAACATTAGTTTCAACCCTCCTCCGCAATTACCTCGAGATGGCGGCGAAACCATCAGCGACGGTGGCGAAGGAGGAAAAAGCATGGCGTTCGATTAAACACCATTTTGAAACCACTCAAACCGTTCACGAATTTGAATTGAAATTAAGTAAAAAGAGATTAATCGAAGTAGTTTGACCCACCTATGTCGTTGATTTGAAGATGGAAAGGGAATTTTGGAGATTCAGAAGTTAGGGTTTTTCTTTTTTTCTAAAACCTAGGAGACGAGAATAATAAAAAGAAAGAAGGAAGAAGAGGAGAAACAATGGATTTATATGGATTTAAAGTGGCTCTTGGTATTCCCAACATTTTATTCCGCTCAGACCGGAATGTTGGCCCGTACATATTTAGCCCATTAATCTAGTGATGGTGGGGTGTAAGAAAAGCCATTCGGATCGGATCCGAGCCCAAGCTTAACCATCGGTGTTAACTCAACGTATGAAATGAACTAAAAGAAAAATATACAAGAAGTTTACCTGGAGGAGTTGCTGGACATCAAACGGAGTTCTCAGAATTATTTGAAACGAAAGAAATAATTTGCACATTCCATGGTGTATATATAGACGACAAGAGATACAGCTTTATGAAGTAACGCGTCCCTACAAACGAATGGAAGCGACTACTCAACAGTCCAAATTCAGAAACCAGTGGACAGATAATGTCAAAGCACGCCCCATCTTCAATAGAAGTGTCCTTTGAGGGGGCAAAATGTTAGATTGCTTTGTGAACTAGGCTACACAAAGTTAAAAGATCAAATAATGACAGCAATAACTCAAACGATCGGGTCGGATCAGAGCTCTTTTGGTCAAGACAGAACGGCTCCAAGCAGCGAAAGAAGGGATATAAACCAAACCGGATCGGAAGGACAAACCCGATCCGGTCCCCTAATTGCTTGTATTTCCGATCCGAAGCCAGACGATTGGAGTGGTAGCGGTTATATCCCACGATCCCTAGAGACTCGGAAACAGTTAGAAGGGCATTACCCCACATTCACTCACTAACTCATTGTGCTGGCACCATCTTATGAGATCTGAACCCTAGAGTAGTGGGATGGACGCCACGTGGATCCGAACCGAAGCCATTTCAGGAGCACTTTCCACCTATAAATACACCATGAAGGCACATTTGAAAGGATCTTTTGGCATTTTCAGAGTTGAAACCCCTTTGAGAACCGAATTCCATCACCATTTTCATATTGCAATCATCTTGTAAAGTACATTTCAGAGAAGGTTAAGTAAATCTATGTATGGTATGAGTGAAAGTGAGTGAGAATCACTGTTGTATCTACATTCAAGTCATCAATTCAAAGAGTAGAAAGTGGATATAGGCTATTTAATGTCGAACCACTATGAATTGTGTGTTTTCTTCATTTTTAGTTTCATTTCATTAGAAATTGTTCCTAGTTTGGGTGTTAGAGCCATTTTTGCATCTAACAACTACAATATCCCATTGTGAAATTTATTATTATATATTATCCACGTGTTGTGAATTATACAACATGTTTTATTTCGAGTTATTCTTTCTTGATGATCGTCCCATATCAATCTGGCACGTAATACAATGCGTCTTTTTCCTTAGTTCGGTGCAGGAGGTATGGGACGGTCTTCCCATTTGATGTCAGAGCTTTGGTTAACCGATTTTACCCAAAATTCACGAGCGTAAAAGGGTATTAGAGACATAATTGTAAATTTTATTGGATTATAATTATATAATAGTATATAGTATAATAGGTTAACAAGCACTTGAACACCAATGTGGCTTTCTCTAATGTAAATTGACTCTCATTTCAAATAAAGAATGAGTCCATGTACATTCGAGACACGCTGCTAAGGACGAGCCTGCGATTGGAGGGGTAGGCGAGGGTAGCTAGCTAGTAGGGAGATGCAGCTGCTATGCGTGATTATCCTACTATGTTCGAGGCCATGATGGCAGCGATCGTGAGGAGGATGCTCACTCTAGGAACGACAGTAGAGTGTGGTGTTCTTGTGCAAGCACCTAGGGTTGTTGACTTTGCGAAGCTCTGCAAGGATTATACTTCTCTGGGTTGCAAGCAGTTTTTCGGTACTGAAGCTACTGTTGAGATTCAGAATTGACTGGATACTTGTGTTCGTATTTTCAGAGATTTGGGAATTGATGATGCAACTAAGAGGAAGCTTGCATCGAGACAACTACAAGAACGGGCAATGGATTGGTGGAACTCTATTGCTTTGGAGACTCCAGAAGAACAGATCACTTGGGATCAATTTAGAACTAAGTTCGAAGAGAAGTTCATTTCTACGGTCCAAAAGTCGATACTCTTCAAAAAGTTTATTGAGCTTAAGGAGAAAGACCAGTATTTGAGTATGTGACAG
This sequence comes from Allium sativum, assembly GCA_030737875.1. Classification (NCBI taxonomy): domain Eukaryota; kingdom Viridiplantae; phylum Streptophyta; class Magnoliopsida; order Asparagales; family Amaryllidaceae; genus Allium; species Allium sativum. Next base: position 458,515,943 of record CM060918.1, read on the forward strand.
AATTCGAAGCTTTATCAAAGTATGCTCATTCATATATTGAGACTCCTTATTAGAAAAACGAGAAGTTTATCTTACGCCTAGATGAGGGACTTGAAAACAATTAATCGACCATATTGACGATTCTTATGAGAAATTGATCGAAAAAGCTTTGAGGAAGGAGAGTTTGTTTCCAAAGAAAGTGAAGGCTATTGTTGAGGATAAGGAGAAGTTGAAGCCACACCAAGGTGGCCGTAATAAGAAAAAGTGGAATGGTAAACGTAAACAGCAATAGTAAGGAAAGAATGTCCAGAAGAAACCAAAAGGCGAGATTACTTGGTATAACTATCAACAAAAGGGTCGTCTTTCCAAGGATTGTAAGAACACTAAGGTGGAAAGGAAGTGCTTTAATAGTGATAAGCCTGGGCATATGAAGAAGAATTGCCACGAACCACCGAAAGATAAGCAGGTTGTGAAGACGTATGCTATGGATGTTGTGTTGTCTTCCTCAAGGGGTCCAACTGCGGAGGAGAAGGGAAAAAGTATTGTTGTGCAAGACACGCTTTCTATTAGATACTTTTCAGTTCGAGTTTTGTTTGATATTAGAGCATCGCATTCTTTTATTTGCAATGAGCATGTTTGCAAGTTTGGATTAGAACCTGAAGTTGTTGATAGACCCTTAGTTGTGGTTAACCCGGTAATGGGTTCGTCTAGTCTTTGTATGCTTTGTCGTGGTCTAGTTTTATCGAGACATGGTTTTCCTTTTATGTGTGATTGTTTTGTTCTAATGAGATTATAATTGTTCTAATGATGTAATGTAAGAATATTATTTTGAGACGGTATAAGAAGTTCGTTTGTTTTTTAGTGAGTACTATTATCCTCTAGGCTTGTAGATGGTATCTCAAGTATATAATAAAACTCTCGGTGTTTATCTCAATTTAGGTATCACTTTATCATGTAAAACAATAATTTACTAATCGTTTCCATCTCATGTGATCTAAAATAGTTATGTACCTAAATTTTAAATTATTATTACTTTGTTGTAAAAACAAATAACAAGAAGTAAAACTAAATACCATTAGTTGTTTAGGATACTGAAGTAGAAACAATTAGTATTTTGATTTTTGGGATCACAAATTAGTAATGTTGCTTTATCTACTTTGATAATTGTAAGAAGAATGAATTGCAATGTAAACATATCATTGACGTGTTACAACTTAGATGCCAGTAAGAGGCGAAAGTTGCACAGACTAAGAAATATCCATGTTAACAAGAGCTTGTTGTGGACATACAGTTAATTACTTGCATCGCAAGATGTGGTTAATTTTGAACCAATGGGTTGCGAATATATGACCTACTATTGATGGAGATGTGTCACTATAGTTGTAATTATTTGTGACACACAGTAATGATACAATTGTTTCACATTAGCAATGCTTGCGCATGTCGCTAATGCTAACATTAAAAAGTTAGTCAATTACGATGTAACTTTTGGCGCGACGTACAATAATCTTCTAAGACATAAAATATGGTGTAAATATTATATGTTTCGCTACATAAGTTTATGCTAAAAAATATTACTCACATCTACATCATTTGCAACGTTCATGCGACATAAAATTATATGTCACTACTAATCATTTGCGACATAATAGACCTTATTTACGACTTTTGTATGTGTTGCAAAAAACCATTTTTGTTGTAGTGTCGGTTGGTTTTGAGGATAAAAAGGTAAATCGACTTGGAATTGGAAATTTACAATGCTGAACCAAACCAACCCGAAATATTGTTGGTGAATTTCGTCAAAAACTGATTTCGAGCTTAAATGATATGTTACTATTCAAATGATTAATTTAACCAAGAGGATTTTAATTTGAAGGATAAACTTCATAACTTTTCAAGTCTAAGGACAACCTACCAAAAATTTATTCTGAAGAACAATACATATCATTAAACTTACATACCGTAAAACCGATACTTAAAAAATAATAGTTAATTTCTGATACCATACAAACTGTAAAACTGGTACTTAAATATTGGTAGTCAAATTCTGATACTATACACATTGTAAAAATGATATCTAAAATCTAATGCTTTTTCCATTAGAATAAAAATTTAATAGGCCATCCTTACAACTGAAAAAACCCATAACTTTGTCTTTGACACTATTTTTCGTGTTTAATTAAAGTAAAACATAAATTTATATTTAGAGAAATTTTATTTAGTAAATTTTATGTTTATAATAAAATTTGACTTATTTTTAAACAAATACATTTTTATTTTATCACTAAACCAATTATTTAAAGTACTAAAAATACCATAAAATTAGATCGTAAATTAAAGTTAGGTTAATTCGGTTAAACGATAACCAAAAAAATGTAAACTGAACCCAAACCGATTTAATTTTAAAACCGAACCGATCGAAATGAACCATTTTGGTCGGTTAATTCGGTTCTATCATCTACCACTACAAAATTTATTTTGGGATAGATCTCAGAGGCGCTATTACGCTGCCATATTGATTAGAACTGGATATTTTTACCATATTATCACTTACCAACCATTACCAACCGCTATCAACGAAAGTGGTACCGAAAAATGATAACTGATTATATTGGTACAATATGCCAAACCACATGAAAATATGTTATACAATAATGGTAATTAAGCGTTAACAATGGTAATTACCATACCTACCACATACCTTAAACAATACATATGTATATTCTAAAATTTTGTCACATATGTTTATTACATAACATCCAACTTCTGATATGTAGTGATTTAATAATATACCTAGGAAAATATTATTTCAATACAAAATTGAATGCAATTTTTTATCATATAACCTAGAAATAGTATAATTTATATGATATTTTAGCTTCTTCCATAATGTTTTCTTGCATGTTTGAATACATAAAATAAGATAGATAAATAACAGATGTTTATTTAAGCAATTCTTTTTCAAATTTTAAGCTTTTGTTACAAATGGGCAGGCGTGGATAGCTGGAATTTCTTGGATATGCTTGAAGACTGAAGTGGCGTATGGGTTCTTTGCTGATGGATGATGAAGTGACTTTTATATTTTGTAGTTTGTTTTGCATGGATATATCATGTATTTTGGCCCCTGCGTGGGTATGATGGTTGTATATATTGTTCCATGCTAGTTTATTTTGGTTTGTAACTCTTATGTGGCCACTTTGTATTCATGCAGTTTATTTAAGCATGGCGTGAGGCTCTCTTGAACCTCACTACCTTTTGCCTCAAAAAAAAGATAAATAAATAACAATATAATTACAAAAAATCAATTTTAATATTCATCTTTTAACGTGAAATATTGTAAATAAAAAGATCTACTAGTAAACGACAAAAACTTATTACCAACCTCTACCAACCATGAACTAGTGTAGTCTACAGCGCATAGCGCAAGGCTTGCGCTATGCGCTATGCACTATAGCGCGCGCTATTGCGTTCATTTAGAAAGAAAAAAAATGAAGTACATTTTACCTAACTGATTTTTGTTTTTTGTTTTTTTGGCATATTTTGTGTCATATTTAAACCTTGCAAGACTCCAAATGCAAGCACTGTCATATTTTATGCATGTATTAAATATATTTTTATGTAAAATGTAATTATATTACAGAAAATTCGATAAGTTCATATTGTACATTTAAAATAATCGATGGATATAATATATTTGTATCTTACAAATTTGAAAATCATTCTTATAATTGTGAGTTATAATGAAATTTATTTCTGTTTATCAATTATGGTGATATGAAACTCTAAAAGAAAATGCATGAAAATACAGTTTTGTACAAAATGTTTAAAAAAAATTCTAATAATAAGTGCTTAGAATTTTTTTTATAAATAAGAACAGTTGTAAAGTGAAAATAAGATCAAACAAAAATAATATATGAAGTCTACAATAACAAGATTCAAATAAACAAAAGTTAAATGTGATTCACGTGTACAATAACAAAACATAGAAATTATATTACGCTTCTAAATTTTGAAACATAATAACTAGTTTGATCTAAATAATAACCATTAATCATTATTCAAAAGATTATCAATTTCTTCTTCTTTCGAGCCATACTCTATGGTATTTTCCTCTGCGTCATTATAAATACAAATAACATGCTATTTTTGGTTTAATTCACTGTCCAAACATTTAAATAAGAGACAAAAACAAAATAGCGCGCTATTTAGAGTTATGTGCTATGATAAAATAGCGCGCTATTTTTGCGCTATGGAGAACCCTTGCGCTATTATAAGTACAATAGCGCAAACAATGCGCTATGCGCTATTTGTCGCTATAGCGCGCGCTTTAATAACACAGCCATGAACCGGACTGTTAGTAACAGATTTCTTTGGCTGGTAATGATACGATTTTTCTATTACCATATAAGTTGATATGGTCATGGTTTTTGACTACGAAGTTCTGATACCGAGCTAAATCCACTCCTAATATAGATAGCACTTTCTTTAGTTATTATCTTTTCTAACACATATTCAAACTTGTAATCTAGAACTAGTGACTAACTTGTTGAGATCTCGATAAATCTAACTAGTATGATCATAATAAAAGATCGATTAAAGTAGACGTACGCTAAAATCAGCAAAAGTACTATAAAAATCACGTTTTAATTTTTTATTTTTATTTTTTTTATTTTTATTTTTATTTTCTTTTCTTTTCTTTTTGCGTATGTTATTTGGATTGTCTTTTAAGACTGTATTACTTGGTGTTGATTCCAACTTTTGAGTTAAAATGGAGCTAATGGTTTAAGATCCTTTAAAAATGTAAGCATGAAAATTTTAAAAAGATTGGAAAAATGTTAAGGGTCCAAAATATACCATTCAAGTTACCAAAATTTTGAAACATATGTTAAAAGTTTTATTTAAAAGTGGACATGCAGCTAATTTCTACATAGTAAATCATATTATCACTAGTTAACTTAAACCATAGACATACAGATTAAATTATCACTTGATTTTATAGAATTTCTGCGTAAGTCCGTTGTGTTATAGACACACACAAAAGCAAGTAAAATGTGGAAGAACTTAAGAGTAACGCGCAAATCCATTCTCTTTTAGCTATTACTAACTGATGAATTTGAAATTCACAGGAATCACTGTCAAAACTTGACAACAGTATTCTAAAAAGTTGCATTTTATCATGCCTCTCACGATACAGCATTTGAAATTCTAAACGCCTAGCATAAATCTAAAACCCGTTACATAAATCAACCCCAAAACCAGGTAAAAAAAGCTATCTTTAAAAGCAGAATTTCATGTTTTCTTCGGTTATCATTTGGCAAAGCCTATATCAACATTAGTGTGTGTGTGTGTGTGTGTGTATATACACACACACACACCTGCAAACATACAATTATTTTATACCACATACATTATTACTTCAATTTACAGAGAATGGCAACAAATATGAGCTCAAAAATTATTTTAACCATACTAGCATTATTCCTGTTAGCCCACAGTAAAATATCAGGAGTACTTAGTTCTCCACAAGTTCCAGCAATGTTCATCTTCGGAGACTCCTTGGTCGATGTTGGTAACAACAATTACATGAGCTCCATGGCAAAATCTAACTATTTCCCATATGGCATTGATTTTTATCAAGGGCAAACTGGAAGATTCAGCAATGGCAAAACCGTTATAGATATACCATGTAAGTAGTTTCTACTTTCCATAGTAAACAGCACCAGGCTATGTTATTTTTGAATTTAATCTATGACAATGGCGCTTCTATATATTTTGTCAGGTGATTTGTTAGGACTGCCGTATATACCACATATAATACTAAGTTCAAGAAAAATATTCCTAAAATATCCATATGTATCTATGGTAGCGTTTGATTTATGAATTGGGCAGTTAATGTTCGCGTCTGCATCCGACGCGTAAGATGCGTCAACGGTGAGACCCACACTTTTGCCCCTTCAAGACGAACAGTTGAAAAAGTGGCTTTCGCGTCCGACGCGTCCGACGGCACAAAATTTCCAGAACAGCTGATTCCTTCCCCTTCATTTATATATTCGGTCATCTCATTCTCCCTTCCAACACCAAAAACAGTTATAACCCAAAAATTGCAGCTCCAATCACCTTCTACTAGCCGATCTATTTAGGTTTTTGCTTTTATATTTGTAATTTTCAGCTTTTTTACATCTATATTTATTTTATTCATATTTTTTTGGGTTTTTTTTCAAGAATGGCCGCAAGTCAATCTTCGTCAACTCGTTCCATTGCCGAATGGAACAACGATACGACGAACGCTTTCATCGATGTGTGCATGCAATATCTCAGTTCCCGTACACATAATGTTGGAGGATGATACCAGGTGATTGCACAGGCGTTCAATGAGCGGACCGGGTTGGACTACTACGCTGGTCAAATGAAGAATAAGTTTGACAACATGAAAAGAGATTGAGCTCCGTGGAGCAGACTGCTACAGTTTGGTAGAGGGGGATGGGACGAACAATTGGATACCGTCACAGGAACGGATGATTGGTGGGCGACGGTGCCAATACCGATGTGTAAGTTCAAGAGTGAGTCTCCGGCACGATTCAGGGAGTTGGACTCCATGTTTGCAGGATGCATGCGTACCGACAGATGTCAGTAAGCAATTCCGGATGCTCCACCAGTTCATCTGCAAGAGGCTCAGCTCTTTGGCGATATCAATCGTGGCGATAATGTGGAGATCTCGAGTCATCCGACTCGTAGGCCGGTCAGGTCTGGTGCTGGCCCTTCTCGTTCATCTCCTTCGCGCATGGACCGAGACGAGTTTATAGATTTATGCATGTTTGTACGCCATGAGGATGATGACTATCAGGAATGGGAGGTGGCGGTTATTATGTCTACACATGACAGATTGGGCCACAACCCATTTTATTCTCTGCTTGACAAGCCCAAACAGCTTAGGGGTAATGTTATTCATTTTGTTACGAAGCTGAGGGCTGGACAGATGTGATGTTTTCTTTTATGTGGATGTAGTAGTTGTATTGTTTTATTTTCTGATTGTGTTGTGGTTTGTGATTGTGTTGTGATGTTTTCTTTTATGATTGTGTTGTAGTGATGTTTTTTTTTAAATGGTGTTGTAATGTGTTGTACTGACTTTAGGATTTTACAATTTCAATTCAGTAATTTTTATTTCTGCAATTTGTATTCTGCGTTCTATTATTCTGTTCAACAATAAACACACACAAACAATTAAAAATAATATATAACAAAACAATAAAATAATAACTCTGCCCCTTCCAAAATGCCCCTTCCGTAAAAAGAACACATTCCCCGTTTCCAACAATTCTCCTTCAAATGCACCTTCCAAATGACCCTTCCAAATGCTTCTTCCCGTTCAAAATCAAACGGACCCTATGAATGCTAATATATCATGCAAATTTAAACTATAACCATAATCTATACAACATGAAATCCTTAAATACAAAATACAAACATATTAGTCATACTATTAGCTGAATTGTAGAGAAATATGAAAGAAACTTCTAACTTTTTTTTTTTTTTTTTTAAGAAAAAGAAACATATATATACCAAAAGGGAGAAACAAGCCTTTCTCCAACGGCTCACAAAAACGGATTTCGACTAGCGAAACCGTGTACACACAACTAGGTACAATAAAATAAAAATACAAAGCCAGTCGAAAAAGAGGAAAAAAGGCACACTGCAAACCAACGGCAGAACGGAGCGACTGTCATAACCCGCTGAGCCGGAAATCCATCCAAATCTCCTCCACTCTGGACCACAAAGCAAGGTCCGTAAAGGAACAAGGAGGGACGGAGTAGTAGAAACCAGACTGACTGCCCAGCTGTTACCCTCTAGCGCTACCAAGATCCAGAGCCTCTCCCGCATCACTTTGGAACCTCGAGAACCAACTGAAACTCTCGTCCAAGCAATTCCATAACCTAATTAACGCAACCTGCAACTAGTAAACAATATAAGTCCTTGGGGGGGGGGGAGGAAGGAAATATAAATAGGGGAAAAAGCATCTAAATTAGGAAAAAGCAGAAGAAGTCAAGAAAGCCAGAATACCCTAGAAAGCGAAAACAAGCCCTCAGTCGATGCCTACCCTAGGGGTGCTCCCCATCGAGAGAACATCGAACGCAACAGCTAACCGCCTAGAGCGGGTGCCAATGATACCTCTGAAAGGTCTACCGCGGAAGGCAAGGAACACATCGTTCCTCACTTTTCGGATAATGGATGGAGGATCCATCGGCACTTCGTCGAAAACAGCCTTATTCCTGGCACACCAAATGTGCCAGCAAATAAGGCAAGGAATGAGACGCAGAAGGATCGAGCGAAAGGACTTGCCTGAGACACCCGAACACCAAGCAAGAAGTAAATCACCCGCCGATGTGGCATTTCGTCGGCATCCCGTTAGGTTCCCGAAGTAATTCCAGACTGCCCGGGCACAAGATCCAACTAATAAAAGATGGGTAGCGGATTCGGTATCACTAGCGCTGCAGCATCTGCATCTGGACGCAAGCGGGATACCAATACGCTGGAGATTCTCGTCCATTGGCAAACCTTCATGAAAGGTTTTCCACATAAATAGAGAAACCTTCGGAGGAATACGGGCATTCCAAATATAACTGAAAACAGGTCGATGAGGATAAGGGGTCCTAATCGAGTTCCACGCCGCTTTCAGCGAGAAGGGGTTGCCGTCCCAATTGGATCCATCCCCATGCTCATCCGAAATGGCTTTAACGGATTGCATCCTTTTCCAAGTCTCACTCGCGAAATAGGGGATTCCGTAGTAATTTGCAGGAGCCAGCCTACGGTATTTGGCATGGAGAAACGACGCCCAAAGGGAGTTGTTCGCTCCAAACCTTGCCCAAAGCTTGCAAGCAAAGGCCAAGCAAAGGTCTTTAGGGTTACGGAGACCAAGACCTCCCTCACACTTGGGGCGACAAATGGTGTTCCAAGAGACCCAGTGGTGCCGCGAAGAGCCTTCCGAGCTACCCCAGAAGAACGCGGAAACCAAGGACTGGTAGGCGCGAAAGAAAGCGGCCGTAGGGGTCATAGCAGCAAAGATATGGGATCCGATTGAATCAAGAACAGACTGAATGAGGACAAGTTTTCCAGCCTGGGAAATGAGGGAAGCGTTCCACCGAATAATCTTGCCCCTAACTCTATCAGTGAGGGGATCGAATATGGCGTTAAGCTTCCTTCCACGGTAAAGAACAATTCCCAGATATGGAAGAGGAAGGTTGGCAGTAGTAAAGCAAGTGGTGGACTCAATCCAAGCGGACCTAACCGAGGAGAGATCTTTAGCGGCCACGAAGCAGCTTTTAGAAGAGTTTACGAGTTGCCCAGAGCTACTCTCATACAGACGAATAAAAGCTAGGAGGGACCTGATTGAACGACGAGATCCATTCGTGAAAATGATAACGTCGTCTGCGAAGGACAAGGAGGAGATAAGCGGACAACCCCTAGGAATGCCAAACCTTTGGATCTGTCCGTCAATCGTAAGGGAGTGAAGCCCTCGGACAAAAGCTTCGGCAGCGATGACGAAGAGGGAAGGGGACAAGGGATCTCCCTGCCTCAGACCTCTACCAGATCTGAAATAACCACAGGCAGAACCATTGATGAGGACGGAAAACCAACAGTTGGAGATGAGCCTCCAGACCACATCAATAAAGGGTTCAGGAAAACCAAAAGCCCTAAGCACCTTGATGATAAAGAACCAAGACATGCGATCGTAAGCTTTAGCCATATCAAGCTTTACCACCACGTTAGAGCCACGAACCTTCTTATCTATTTGAGAGATCAGCTCCTGGGCAAGCAGGACGTTATCCGTGATCAATCGTCCTTTCACAAAACCGGCCTGAGAAGAAGAAATAATGCGCTCAAGAAACGGTGCTAACCTTGAAGTTAAGACCTTAGAAATGACCTTGTTGGAGAAGTTACAAAGACTAATCGGTCTGAAGTCTCCACACGAGATAGGCTGATCGCATTTTGGGATAAGGACCAAGTTGGTCGAGGTCCAACCCTTTGGGAGATCGGCGCCAGCGAAGAAGGACTGAATAGCAAGGCAAAAGTCAGCCTGAATAATCGGCCACACACTCCTATAGAAAACCCCGTTGAACCCGTCCGGCCCACTCGCGCTGTCCTTACTCAGCGAAAATACGCAAGCGCGTATTTCATCCGAGGTAGGCGGGGCTGCTAAGTCGGCGTTATCTGACGGAAGAATGAGTCTAGGGATGTAGGCCATTAGGGATGGGTCAGAATCAGGAACAGACGGCGCACTAAGGAAAGACTGGAAATGGGATAGAATAGCTTCTTTAACATCACCCGGATTTGATGCCAATGAGAGGTCAGATCTACGGATCTGGCGAATAGAAAGGAGATTGTTTTTCTTTCGAATAGACGAATGAAAGAATTTGGAGTTCGTATCTCCTTCTACCACCCACTTGATCCTAGCCTTCTGGCGAAGGTGGTCATTTTCGATACGAAGTTCCGAAGAGAAAGCAAGCCGAGCCACCGCCCAAGCCTCCTTGTTTGCAGCAGTGGGATTATCATCAAAGGAAGCTTCTGCTAGAATAAGAGTTTCTTCAGCCGCTCTAACGCGGTCGAAAATATTCTTGAAGACAAGGAGATTCCACGCCTTCAAGCAGGACTTAAGGCGTTTCAGCTTGCGGGGAAAAAGCACACAAGGTGGACCAGAGATGGGAGAGCTCCAAGATTCTTCGACCACTGAGTGGAAGGAGTGGTGGGATCTCCACATACTCTGGAATCTAAAGGAAGAAGGCCCGGAAAGGGAGAGGGGAGAACAACTAAGGATAAGGGGAGCATGGTCCGAGAAAGTGCGGTGAAGGTGGGAAATAATGAAAGAGAAAGGAAGGGAAAACCACCCTTCGGTGGCAAAAACGCGATCTAGTCTAGATAGAATTCGGTTTGGCCCCTCTTGGTTGTTACTCCAAGTGAACGCCGAACCGAAGAATGAAATTTCTAAAAGACCAGAGTTAATGATAAAAGAGTTGAAATCTGCAACCGCCAAGCGGTTAACAACATTCCCGCCCCGCTTTTCTGCCTGGCTGGCGACGACATTGAAATCGCCACCAAGAACAGAAGCAGAGAATCCCAGGTCCGACAGGGAGAGGATGTCCGCCCAAAGACTAAGTCTCTCAATCCGGTCACACTTCGCGTAGACCGCAGAGAAGAGAAAGGAAGAAGAGAGCGCGGGAAGCGAGCAAGCTACCGACAAGAGCTGACACGAATCGAAGATGGGACGGACGACAACATCTCTGGACCACAATATCCAAATCTTGTCAGACACGTTAGAAAGAGCACCATCAAATCCAAGGGCTAAGACAGTAGAAGAGATTGCGTTCGGCCCCATTAGAGGTTCCAGTAGCGCAATGAGGCAAATAGAATGCTTCCTAATGATGCGCTTAAGGCGAGCAACCGATGCATCATTCCCAATACCCCGCACGTTCCAAAACAAAAAGTTCGCCATCAAGAGAAACAGACAAGGGGAAGGATCCTCACAGAAGAAACCACAGTACAACTCAAATACGGTAAAGAGTATGACGAGTAGATCTGACGATCTGCTCGGACGCCGCTATAGAGCGTGTACGAATGGTGCGAGGGGTGCGAGGTGCCTCTCGTCTGCTACGACGACGAGGGCTCACGAACGAGGGCCTCGAAACAGAGCGACGGCAAGGGTCCCGAGCGCCAACGCGAGGAGGGTAAGAGTTCTTAGTAAGCCTAGACAGACGATCATTGATGATCGCTATTTCGGCTTTACTAAGAAGAGGGAGCGAACCAGAAACAGGAGACAAAGCATATGAAGAGCAAGAGGACCCGACAACGTCAGACATCGGAAAATGTGAGGAATTGCTCGACAGAGCCAATCCCGATTGCTGTGTGAGCTTTACCGAAGCCGATCTATCATCATCTTGATAGACCTGCAAAGAAGGTAAAGATCGAGAGACATGGCACAAGAAACCAGTCGAAATCCTGAGCACGCATGAGATGCCACTTCCCCTGTAAACCGTATAGTGTACCACATCTGTGTCCACTATACACCTACATGAAGGAAGCCACCCATCCCAATAAGTCAAGACCTCGAAGGGGTGCCTAGAGGGGGACCGAGCACAAAAGAACCTGACTCGACACAAACGGGTCACTAACGACACAGGAGAGGCCTCGTAGTGACACGCAAGGCAGACGTAGCCCATCCAAAAGGCTAAGGACCACATACACCACTCCGGACTAAGTAACTCAGTCCGGTCCAGTAGATCAACAAAGAAGCCTCGCACAAGCCCGAGGGCGAACCAACCAATAGCCAAAACATAGCTACCTGCCCAGACCAACAAGAAACCTGCAAAATCAAGCAGGTAGGCACCGCAGAAACCGGACCCAGCAGATGGCAAAAAGGAGAAATAAGCACGCTGGCAATCCAACGAATAAAGAGAGCTACCCACATCAACATGCCAGCAAACACAAACATGACACGGCATCTCCACATCAAAGTTCGATGTAGTAATGCCAGGGAGAATACACATGAAAGTGTTGATTCTCAAAACATCACCCACAACAACCAAATCAGTACAAAAAGAACCAGCGCGAGTCAATAGATTATGCATCAGTGCGGACACCATAGGATTAGAAGAAGAGAGCAACAATTCCGCAAACCCACAAGGAGAAACAAAGAGAGAAAAAAGACGAACCTTGCCAGTATTAGGAGCTACTAGGCTGTAGCGTCTATTACCAGAGGAAACCGACAGCAATCCAAACTCCATCACCGCGAGAGAGCACATGCTGATCATCTTAGTTGCGCCAACAGTCCGATTCTGTGAGTGCTCCCGAAACCCCGACTTCCTCTTAACTAGCTGCCGAGGAGAAGACGACGCAACCGAGCCGGCCTTAATCCTACAGGGAAGCTTGTCAGCAAAAGCGTCAGAGGTAGCCTCAGGAGGACCATACGACACTTCGCCCTCAGCCAGCACGCTGAAAGGGTTGACCAACACAAGAGCAGAGGCCTGGCTACCCTTAAGCCCAGACCCCACCTGACAAACAGCATGCTTTCTGAGACCGATATTCCGCTTCTTCCTTCTTTTCCTTGATCGACGCGCAATACGACGGCGACAAGGGGGAAAAGGCTGAACAGGAGAGCCACTGGCTAAGAGAACCCCCACTGCTCCCGAATCAGCACCCAAAGAAGGGGTGGTCACATCCCCAGCGAGGGGTTGATTCGGAGAAATTAAATTACCAAAGCCAGACCCAAACACACCGCCACAAGCCACGGAGCCAACGGGAAAACCATGGACAGCCATAATTGGAGCCGTTGCCGACGCTCTGAAGGAAAGCGATGGAATGAAAGGGGTGATGAAATCCCCCTTCACACAATCGTTTACGGGGCGCAGGCAACGCTCCTCATCCACCAAAGATAAGAGATCTACACCTCGGGGGGGCATAGAGCACACCAGCGAATCCCGAAAGATCGGAATTAATTCTAAAAACAATCCTTCCACACAGAGCCATTTATGGCGAAGAAGGTCAGCAAAAGCTTGAAGGGAGAAAAGCCGCACTTCGATTGAGGAATTACCAGTAAACACCACTGACAAGGGGGCGGCCGCCACCTCTAAGATCGATCTGGCAATCGAATCGAAGTTAGGGCAAGGACCAGCAAACGATCCAGAGATAGCATACATCCCTGTCGATTGAGATGAAGCCATAGCAGAAAAACTGCTTTAAATCCTCGACGAAGACAGTAGCACGAACTAGTAGACTCGCGAGAATCAGAGAGGGAGCGATAGAGGAGGGATTGGAGAAAGATCCAGAGATAAGAAACTTCTAACTCATTTGAATATGTTGGCCAATATTTACTTTAACAGCAATTTGTTAACTAAAAGTCTTCAACTTGACCTTTTGGATCTCTAATCCACACCTACATTTTAGTTTCCTAAGAAATAGAGTAATTTTTGTATGAAGTATAAATAATTATTCTAATAAAACTAGTATTACCGCATAACGGTGGGAAAACCGACTTTGTAATACTATACGATAAAAGAATTTATTTTGTTGTAGTTTTATAATTATTTGAAACTACAAACTACATATATTATATTAAAAATCAAAAATAATTATTTTAATCAATCATGCAAGCATAAAGATTTAATATACAAATAAATATTCATAAAAAATGTCGAAAAAGATTGATATAGTGATTCAAATATTCCAGAACTAATTTATCATACAAAGAAAAAAATTATCACTATTTTTTTACTGATGTAATACATATAGATAATCAGCTGGTACATTAAATTGTGAAATATATAGCTTTAAGAATAAACCACAACCGTACGACATCAACATATAAATTTCGGTAGCTGGTTGCTGTTGTCGATGCATATGTAATCATATTATTTTATTCATTTTACCTCTGTACTTTCAGTTGATCATCATCCACATTTTGAATAACAATTCTAAGGAAACCTAAAAGTGGACTTTATGGAAGTTAAGCTGTAAGAATTTTTAAACTCAAACTGAAAATAGTTGTGCCTATTTCTTCTATATATGATTTGTTAATCAAACTGCAGGCAATGTAGCAATGCTAAAATCATCATATTGCATATGCGCATTTTTGTATATACTTTCAAACTAAGAGCCTCTCTGTATCTTTCATTTCCTAACTATTTCATATAATCTACTTTCAAAGAAACAAGTACGAAGCCATGACCTACTGAAAGCCAACACCCTACTATGCACATGCACCAGTCCAAATTCCGAGTTATGAGAAGTATGTGAAATCTCTCGTAGTTCTGAAAATTATATGATAAGATATACCATAAACAGTGCAGTAAAGAAATACTGTTATGAAAAACTATTGTATGTTCACAGTTCAGAAATAATTTATGCATGAAACTCATATTAAAATAAAATACTTTAACTCTTCCTAATCAAGAAAAAAGATCACTTTCTTACACAACTAATTCATAGTCATTGGAAAAGTCAAAAACAAGATGTATTTCACAGCACTAAAATATCAAAATTTTGAGTTACAAAAGTCAGTATAACATCAATAAATGATTAATTTGCATGCTTAAACTACCATGCCTTTAAAAAAAGGAAAAAAAAAAAAAAAAAAAAAACTGAGAAACAAAACAATATTAATCAATACCTTCGCTAGGAACATGAGATTATAAATGCAGTTTTTTCTAATGTTGACCAAAGAGTCATTTAAATGAATCATGGCCTTATATCTCCACCAATGCAGATGAACATCCTGTCTTACACATATTTCTGGATTCCAACAATTTTCACAGCATAAAATCAGGCATCTTCCTTAATTAATCCATCTCTCTACATTTCTTACATGGATTACTAATTAATAAGCAAAACATAGAATAATATTTAGTTACATCGATACATCAATGGTAGCCTAATTATTTAACTAAAAAAGCTGAATGACACAGTTTAAAACCAAGCACCATGCAGCTATTAACTTGGTGGCAGCAGCACAAAATACTTATCACTATTCAAATTAAAACATTCCCATTAGTACTAAGAATCTGGTGGGATCAGAAAGTGCTTGGATGGGATCAACGCATAAAAAAGTAAATATTTTCATTGACCTCCCACTGGATGTTCTCAAAATAAATTCACTGCCAAGATTGAATCAATAGGCATATTCAACTTCGAAATAAAGTGAGCCCCCTTTATATTGATCATGATCTTTTTGCTTCAGTGAAGACAGATTCTTCCTTCTGGACAATTAATGAAGTTGTAATGCATTTGACACTTCAGAAAAGAGATAAAGGGCAAACCTGGTCTTCCTCATTTCATGGTTGCAGAGATTCTAAGAAACAACATAGGCACCTCATGTTGCAGAGATTCTAAGAAGAGAATCCAGAATTTGATTTCTCTCAAGCTGAATTCTCTGGGAATTGCCCGGACCGTAGATCTTTCATGGGGGTATCTGCGCCGACTAAGAGAAATAGTTGGCATATAACTGCTGGGATTTAATTTGTAAAATTTAAATATGTTATACATGTTGAGTAGTTCAAGAGATAGCCCGTGTGGATATGGGTTCCATTTGAGTATCACCTTGGCATGTGAATATCATCAAGAGCAATTTGCTAATGAATTTCTTGCATGAAAATGGTTTTGAAAAACGAATCCAGACTGATTGTGCTGTTACCAATAATGCTAATGTTGCAACAGTTTAGCTTGCACAAATTCACATGCTAATATTAACCTATATGTGTATCTATACCTCTGAGAACAATAACCTCTTAGTGAACTTCACCCTGACATATATTCATAAAAAAAATATAAAAAAAAATCTCATTTAAGCATGTCCAAACCCACAGTCAACATGTACCTCTTCTTTTAGCCTACCTTTTTCCAATGATTATGCTAGTATGCCTCATTTTGCCCCAATCATTAAGTGCAAATGTAAGTGGGCATTCTAAGCCCACTGGACTTACTACAACCCAGCCTATAAACCCATAACCCACCCCTCCCTATACTAATGTGTTAGGACATCCGTCCTCATCAAATAAACAATTAGTGCACCGAATAAACAATAAACTACAGTTAAGAAGAACAAGACCATAAGATAGTTGTTTTCAATTATCGTCCAGTCTTCATCACCATCAAAGCTTGCACACCTTAATACTGCCCATTTCATATAGGAGGCATCATTCTAAGATAAAATACCAAAACTAAAAATGTGAAAAACTGCAATTCAGGGGCAAACGATTAAAACATTTTGTGGAACATATTTGGATGCACAACTCTATGCAGGTTGCCATGATACACTTGTCTGCATGCATAAGCAAGATAAACAGGCACAAATTTAGCAAAAGGAAAAGACAGTGACAACCAAAGATAAGTTCAGTGTACTGCTATATAAGGAAATGAAATAATGTGACAAACTGCAGGTTGACCATATAAATTTAGAAGAAGAAAAAAAGCATAAGTTTGAAACACAATGCGCAGCACATGTGAAAATGTCTATATCTGCTGCAATCTTCGATGTACGGTAAATATCACCTTGGCTTGACTATGACTTCTATTTAGTTTATTCATTTATTACTATGCTTTAATTAAAACCAATGAAATTATGTGTCATGCTTTATAATAGATCTACAGTTTCATGAAACCTTTACAAGGTTAAAAAAACGAAAGGAAAAAAGGTTCCTGACCTTTACTAAATTGAAAGAACCCAATGATGAAATTTCTGCGGCTTAGATGCTTTTACTAAAAGCACTATAGAATGTAAAAAAATTCACAATGTAGTGGCAAAACATCTTGTGAAAAGTTTAAAATAATTGATAACACATGAACTATAGGACAACAACCTTTATGATTAGTTTATGAAAGATGATAAGTTAATGATCTTTAACATGAGCCTTGGTGCATTTTTGCCAACGCCTCGCTTTAAGGCGCACCTCCCGCGAGTTTTATACACTTCTAATAAACTTCAAACAATGGAATTGAGGAAAGAACGCTTCATCTAGTTTAGTCCACTTTTTTAATATAAGAACCCATGTCCATTTTACTATGGAAACTGTATGTATTTAAGAAGATTTTATTCGAAATTTATAACTTAATGTTAGATCGAAATTTGGACCTAACACCCAAATTGTTATGAACTGTGGAGAATTCTAAGTGAAGAACAAGGAAAAAGAAAATAACACTCAGAATTTATAGTGGTTCGGCGTTAACGAGCCTACGTCCACTTTATATTTTATTGATTATGCTTTAAAAGCTAGTACAACAGTGATTTCTCTCAATATTTCAGTGGTTTGACAACAATGGCGGACTCAGCATTCACTATTGCCAAAAAGATCCCGAAAAATGCCAAGCTCTAGGCTATTTATAGCTGATTTTGTCGGACGGATCGCGGACACGTGGCACGAATCCCGAGATTTTCGGATCGCATCGCCACCATTGAAGAAACAGTCAAACTAGCCGTTGTGAACATGTGTCGTCAGATCCATGTGATTCGGATCGCTGAAGACCAGCTCGTGGTTGAACGGGTCAGTGGGTTCGGTTCGTTGCAGGGGATCGGATCGCCTGGAGGTGGCGTTCATCGACGAGATGAGAGCGATCCGTTCCCTGGGCGAGTCGATAGAGTGCGATCCATTCCTGGGCGAGACGATGGCGTGCGATCCAAGCGGGGCGAGACGATGGCGTGCGATCCATTCTTCCACTTTCCTGGAGGACTTGGTTTCCTGATTTCCTTTCACGAATGATCCTGGATGGCTTGGTCAAAAAGCAAGCCAACATTTTGCCCCCTCGAAGTATGTTTTATTGATGATGAAACATGCTTCGAAGATACTTATTGATTCTCTCCTGAAAGGATGCAAGTTTACAATCGCATTGGTTCAAATTGACACATGGATGAATCGGATCGCCATAGGTCGACACGGTCCGATTTGGTCATCTGCTCGTCGCGTGCTGAGTTCTTAGGGTCTTGCGCGATACAGGGCGCATCTTCCTTCGAGTCGTATCGGGCTCTGAGTTTCGTGGGCCATCATTTCAAAGCGGTCCGTGGGCTTTTTTGCGATTCCGTCTTCAGATCGTGGTTCGGGGGGCGTTTCGTGGACCGAATAAGACAAAGGAGGGAAGGCCAACGGTCACCTTCTTTGCCTATATAAGCCGACGTTCCCCCCTTCACTTTCCTTCTTTCTCCTCTCTGCTGAATCGTCTCGCGCGAGCTGTTGAACAACGAATCCAACCCTTTAAAACTTTCGAAAATCCAAGAACTCTCTCAGTTTTTAGAAAGGTAACTTTATAGGAAGCACCCTCGTACTACTTTCCTGAATTTCTACGGTTGATTCCAGAGAGAAACAATATAAATCCGCTACTTTTCGAAGTAATCACCAAGTCGCCATGGCCATTGAACGTGGAGCTCAGAACTTGAGGATGGGAAGGAGACGAGGAAGAAGAAGGATGGAGAAGGAGAAAGGAGGCTGACTCGGATCGTGGTCAGTGATTGAGGACGGAAGCAAGTGGCGAGACGAAAGATTGAGAGGGCAACCAAGGGTCGTACCACGGTAGTCGCAACGGTTCGTGAGGGAGCTTTCCCTTCGCCCGGCGATTCGGTGAGGGGCAAACTCTCTGCTCTGCGATCGGAAAAGGGGTGCGATCCCTCTGCCATGCGAGTCGAAGGGGGGCGATCCCCCTGTCGTGCGAGTCGGAGGGGGGCGATCCCTCTGCTATGCGATCCGCCTCACGGCTGGTGATACGAAGAAATTTCAGTCTTTAATCAGCGCCTTGTCGCTACAGAACTCTGGACAGTTAGGATAGAGCCCTGACGTTGATCTCTCTGGACTAAATGACTTCATGATTTGACTGCATATGACGACTAATGACTTTTAATAACCTCGACTGCTTTCATGTTTTATTATCGTTTTTAATAATGCGCACACACAAGCACACACAGTAGCACTTGCACACACGGGGGACGGGTAGTGTTAATCTTATCGTTCATATTTTCTCGTCCTAGCAGCAATGTCGAACGACCACTCTTCCTCAAGATCTGTAGCCAAAACGGAATCTGAGACTCCTGAACAGCATAATCCTCAAATTCCTCCAATCAATCCAGAAGGTGAAGATTCTGGGTCCGAATATGAAGCCACAGAATCGGATCCGACAGAAAGCACGTCATCCAGTAACAACTCCGATTCTGATGAGCGAGCTCCGGACGAAATTCCAGGCGCAGTCGGGATAGATAAATTCTCTGACTCTTTAGCGTCCAAGCTCGACGAGATAAAACTCAAGAGAATCTGCTTAAGACATGACATTCCTTGGGACGATGTCTTAACACCTGGAAGCGAAGACAGACCTCATTTAGCACCGGAAGGGTATATGTCGATCAGTCGGACAATGTGTCTAGTAGGAGCTATCCCTCCGTTCCCTCCAATTGTCATTGACACTCTGAGACGATTAGGCATTGCCCCGATGCAGCTTCATCCAAACGCCTACGCGTCTCTATATTCTTTATATGTCGCTTATGCGGAAATCTTGCACGCCGAACTCAAATTCAGAGACCTGGTGTTCTTCTTTCTCTTCAAGCACCGCTCTTCTGCAACTCCCAACTTTTCCTTTTTTGAATCAGTGGCGAACAGGAAAGTTCTGTACGACGGATACAGCAACATCGGGGATCCTAAGTCTGACTGGTTTTACATAAGAAGACAGGCTGGATGCTCACGGAGATGGCTCAAATCGAGTAAATTTTTATCGCCTAGTTGAATATCTTGCTTGGGGAGTCTGAGTAATAACATTCTTCCGCTTTTTCCATTGTCATAAACAGATCATGTCTTCCCGAAAACAGAGGGTGCATTATACCACAACCGGTTATCCATTCTTTTGCAAAGCAGATCCGACTTTTTAAGGATTAAAAAATGCATTACGGATGACAACCTTCACAAGCATCGCCTCTTGGATAGGAAATTTGGACTTGGAACCGGCGGCAAACCTTATAAATACGTGCCCCTGACGGAAGGAGAGGGAACTTCACAAGCGGTGGAGATAACCAAATTTCACAAAAGTCCTTCTCCGATAGTCATCCAGGACGACGAAGACTTGAATGTATACAGGGGGGATGAGTCCCGTGGCGATGCGTCGAAAGAAATCCCTACTTTTGCTCCAATGGATACTGTGGGTGACGACGAATTGACAGAAGAACAGTTATTCGACGAGCTGAATAAAATCCCTTTGCCCGACATCGAATACACGGAAAAAGACTTCGGCGAGGAGCCTTTCTTTTCTGCTCCCGAAGAGGCGGCTGACTCAGCAAGGGGACGTGAAACGGGCCAGACGAGCCTGTCTCCAGGCCCGGGTCTGTTAGGGGGAATTATATGGGATGCACACCTCACACACACTGCCTGATCGTGCACTACTATGTCGTGGATATTCAATGTGATAATATGCTCTTCTTTTCTTTTTTGCAGGAGCGATGTCACGCAGGAGATCTTATTCGTTCCGTTCTCTTCGCGAAGGCACCCCCAGCCTTCGTTCGGGTACTGAACGCCCTCGCGGTCCTTCTCACAAGTCGAGCTCTTCGCAACCTCGATCTCCACCCAAATCAACCTCTACCAGGCCTTCGAGTCATCCAATAATTTCGACCGGGGGGAAGACACTTCCAAAAGAGTTGACTCCTCCAAAAAGTGCGCCTTCCCACAGTCGGTCGTCCAAAAGGCGCCACGAATCCAAAGATGGGGACAGGGATTCATCCAAAGATACTGAGCAAACGAGAAGCAACATAGTCCCCATCAGCCAACCAGAATTAGCTGCCTTCGGTTCACGGGACTACGTTCACGGTCCTGAAATCCAAGGTAGGCTGGAAAAGCTACGGGAACAATTTCCAGGAATGTTCTTCGATAGGATGGTCTTTGTTCCTGCCTTGGAGCCAGTTCCTAAAAACTGGGATAAAGAAGTTATTGGGCATATCCGTCACGTGGCCAAGCAGTATGAGGCGATGAAAAAGCACGCACTTAATCTTTCGGAGGTCGTCCGGACACTCGAGATAGAAGCTCACAGGTCTAAAGCAAAACTCGAAAATAATGAAAGGGCCAGGACAAAATTAGAGAAGGATCTGGAAGACGCTCAAGCCCAGCTCGCCCTGGCACAGAGAGACGCCGCAAACTATAAAACTGAATTAGAAAATGCCAAGCAGCGCTTTCACTTAGAACTGGATTCCAATAGCCAGGAAAAAATGGCCTTAAAAAAGGAAGTTGAAGACCTCAGAATGGCCAACATCGAACTGGCAACGGCTAAAGGCCATTTTTTGACGGAGAAGGCTGCTTGGGAAGCGGAAAGAGCAAGCTTAAAAGAAAAGTTGGCTCTGGCAGAGGCGGAAAAAGTGATTTTGAATGATCAGGTGGCTGATGCGGAGAGACGGGCAGCTCTTGCCGAAAAGAACGTTGATAGCGCCATTGAAATGGCCACTGCCTCCAACCACAAACTCCTTGAAAGAGAGAAAGAAATCGAGGGGTTTGAGGAGATGATCTTTGACTTCCTCGGTCAGGTTCTCAAGACTCGCAATATCTCATGGATCCCGGACTATCATGTTACTTTGGCCAACTTGTGGGATGCCATCGTGGAAGGCGAAAAACATAGACTAGGGGTCGAAGAGATCGATGAAGATGAATTGATGAAAAGCATCCTAAGGGACAACGAGCCTGAGGATCTGGCAGAGGGCCGTCGCTTAATCTTGGCGGAGATGGAGAAGGAGAGAACCATGGCTAAAGGCAAAAGCAAAATTGACGAAGGTTCCAGCTCCGCCGCCAAGTCTAAAACTTCCGAAGTCGAGGAGTATCATCCTGACGATCCGCTGATCCCCTTAGGCTTAACTCCCGTGGCTGCTGGAGCACCCAGATCTACTCAAGAGGGAGTATCTGCTGAAGGTACCTTTCTCTATTCTCAACGATTTGCTAAAGCGATTGCGAATTGTCGTCGTCTAACAGGGCAACCCATTGAATTAGTAATGTGTCTTTCATAATGCAGGTGGCGAGCCCGCCGACAAGGGTGTTGGAAAAGAGAGAGAGGTGGAGGAGGGGATCATCCTGCCGGGTGCTGAAATCGATGTTTCAGAGCGAGCCGAGGCCGCAACAGCTGAAGGAAGCATCTCGGTGCCTAGCGCCGACGTACCCAAAGATGCTGAGACTATCGAGGCTTTAAAAGACTTGGATGGTCGGCATGTGGATGATGAAGAGGATATCACCGGCACCAAGAAGGCCGACGATGATGATGAGGAACCCCTGGCCAGCCGAAAAGCCAGACAAGAGAAAGAGTTGGCTTTGAAGAAGGTGGGGGATGAGGCTTTGGATGTGGTCCCTCTTGCAGAGTTCGATCCCAAAACTGGGATGATTATGAAAATCCAGTCCAAGTCCATCAGCCGGCAACTTCACTTTGCAAACCCTGATGACTTCCCTGCTTCCCTCTCCGGCAGAGGTAAGGGAAAAGATGGGGGAGAGGAAACCTCAGAGGAGCCAGATGCTCCCCTCGTGGACAAGCGAAAAAGGAAAAAGGGGGATCCATCCGAAGCCGACAAGGAGAGGCTGGAGAGGCAGAAGCGAGAGAAGATATCAAAGCATAAATAGGATGTTTACTGATATTTTGTCTTTTAAGCTTCCCACTGGCCAGGAAGTGTAATTGTGAGACTGGCCCTCACTTTTGTTTCTAACTTGTTTTCACTTTGCTGATTTGCAGTACATAAACAAGGGTTTGTTTCTTCTTACATCATTGTGTACCTGTATTCATAGAAACTTTCCACATTTAGTCGTTAGCCAGCTATTAATAATTATAAATCAGTGAATCAACAGGAAGAAGAATGTTCATGCTATGTTACACTTGTTATATCAAAGTTTAGTGTTCGCATAGGAGAGCGCGATGCCCCCTAATCAATTGTTAGAGTTTTATGCTTGGCGATTCGTTCGTCCCCCGATCCTTCAGCGGGGAAGAAGCTATTTCTCAGTGCTCAATCGAAGACGCCTTTATACTCTCTCTCTCTCTGGAGAGTTAGAGTTCGAGCTCAGCGATTCATTCGCTCCCCGATCCTTCAGCGGGAAAGGAGCTCTTTCTCAGCGCTCAATCGGAGACGCTTTTATACTCTCTCTCTCTCTCTCTGGAGAGTTAGAGTTCGAGCTCAGCGATTCATTCGCTCCCCGATCCTTCAGCGGGAAAGGAGCTCTTTCTCAGCGCTCAATCGGAGACGCTTTTATACTCTCTCTCTCTCTCTGGAGAGTTAGAGTTCGAGCTCAGCGATTCATTCGCTCCCCGATCCTTCAGCGGGAAAGGAGCTCTTTCTCAGCGCTCAATCGGAGACGCTTTTATACTCTCTCTCTCTCTCTCTGGAGAGTTAGAGTTCGAACCCAGCGATTTATTTGCTCCCCAAACTCGTCTCAGGTTTACATTTTAATCCAAGCTCCGAGGATTAAAACCAGTCGGACAAGCAGTTAGAGCATTTACCAAGGCTTTGGGTTCTTCTGATTAGTTTACGATAGGAACTGTCAGCGCTGGACTTCGGGTACCTGCAATATTCACACTGATTTTCATAGGCAAATAGATAAAGACGCAGCAAAGGTAAATGACACACAGTATTTTTATAGTGGTTCGGTCGAATCATGACCTACGTCCACTTTATAATCCCTTGCTTTAAGAAATCAGACTGTTCTAGGCAAGTCATGCCCTGTTACATAGTTTTTTTTTTTTTTTTTTAACAAAACAAAGGAATGGATTTGAAACTTCTCATGTTAGATATGGCCGTAGATGTTGGGCGTTCCACACTCTGGGGATCTCTTTTCCATCTACGGTTGCCAGCTTGAAGGTTCCGTTATCAAGCCTGCTGAGAATAGAATACGGTCCTTCCCACTTCGCTCCCATATGAGTTGGGGGTGGAAAGACACGTTTCAGAACCAAGTCTCCGGGTTCCAAGGTTCGGGCTCGGACCTTTTTGTTGTAGTATCGGGCGACCTGTTGTTTACATCTCAGAGCACACAGGTCGGCCTCATCCCTCTTTTCTTCGATCATATCCAGGGACTCAAGGAGCAATTCATTATTGTACATTGGATCATAATACGTCACCCGATGAGAAGGTACCTTTATCTCAATCGGGATGACTACTTCCGTTCCAAAAGCAAGGGAGAACGGGGTATGTCCTGTTGCTGATTTATATGTCGTCCTGTAGGCCCACAGTGCCAAGGGCAATTCGTCAGCCCACATGGCTCTAGCCCGCTTCATTCTTCTTTTCAGAATGGACTTAATTACTTTATTTACAGCTTCGACTTGCCCGTTCGACTGTGGGTGTGCCACAGATGTGTATCGATTCTCGATGTGGTATTTTTGGCAGAAGTTTCTGAATTCTGCACTATCAAATTGAGTTCCGTTGTCTGTTATCACAATTTTTGGAATTCCGAATCGACAGATGATGTTTCTCACGATGAAGTTGGTCACCCGTATAGTTGTGATCGTAGTTAGTGGTTCTGCCTCGACCCACTTAGTGAAATAATCTACAGCCACAATGGCGAACTTTGCTCCACCCCTTGCTATGGGGAGACTTCCAATAATATCAATTTCCCACATAGCAAATGGCCACGGGCTCATAATTGTCTTTAACTGGCTTGGAGGCGCTCTGGGTATCTTTGAAAATCTCTGGCATGCATCACATCGTCGTGCATATCTTACTGCATCCTTGTTTATGGTAGGCCAGAAGTAACCATGCCGTAATATCTTTTTTGCCAAAGTTTGCCCCCCGGTATGGTCGCCACATTCACCTTCGTGGACTTCTTGCAGCACACGTTTGACGTCATCGTGGGCTATACACCGAAGGAGGGGCATTGAACACCCTTGTCTATAAAGGATTCCACCTTGCAGTACATATCGGGCGGCCTTACGAATCACTTTTCGCCTCTCGCTTTTCCTGGTCGGAAGCACTCCATTCATTAGGAAATCCTTTATAGGGGTCATCCACGATTCCTTTTCTGGTTCCGTCTCTAGTACTAGGTCGATTTCCATCTGATCAATGCTGGGAGACCGAAGTACTTCAACGGGGGCTAGCCCTATCACTTCAGGATCGTTAGAACTAGCCATCTTTGCCAACCTGTCTGCTTGCTGATTTTCTGACCGCGGAATATGAGATATGCTGTAGTGATCAAACTCATTCAGCAGCTCTCTCACTTTCTTTAAGTATAGAATCAATCTTGCACTTTTAGCTTGGAATCTCCCAGTAACTTGGTTCACGACTAACTTGGAATCGCAGAAGATGTTCAGTTTCGTGACTTCTAGCACCTTTGCAATCTTTAATCCGGCTATCAGAGCTTCATATTCAGAATCGTTGTTAGTGGCCTGAAACTCCATTCGGATGGCATAAGTTATCAATCGTTTCTCGGGGGTTTCAAGCACTATTCCGGCGCCGGATCTTTCGTTATTTTTAGCACCATCAGTATATAATCTCCAAACATCAGGGTCGAAAAGTAATTTTGAGGGTTCCACTTCTTCGTTTGCTATGTCTTCTTCAGGAACTGTGAATTCTGCTATGAAGTCAGCTATCGCTTGCCCCCGAATTGATCGTCTGGGCTGAAAGTTCAAGTCAAATTGACTTAACTCAATATTTCATTTGAGTAATCTTCCAGACGCCTCTGGTCTCTGTAGAACTTGCTTGAGTGGGTGATCAATATATATGATAATAGGATGTGCTTGAAAGTAGTGCCGAAGTTTTCTGGAGGCAATCAGTAAACTATACGCCAGTTTTTCTATCCGTGGATAATTACGTTCTGCCGCTGTTAATTTTTTACTCACGTAATACACAGGTCTTTGGACCTTCTCCTCTTCCCTTACCAATGCTGAGCTGACTGCATGAGATGATACTGCCAAATATACGAATAAATCCTCGTGGTCTATTGGTTTAGATAGAATTGGAGGTTTCTCCAAGTGTCTAAGCAAGTTCTGAAACGCTTCCACGCAGTCAGGTGTCCATTTAAAGTGGCGTTTTCCCCGCTTTATTAATTCGAAGAATGGGATGCACTTATCCGTAGCCCTGGAGATAAATCTGCTTAGTGCGGCCACTTTTCCAGCAAGGCTTTGCACGTCCTTAATTTGCCTAGGTTCCTGAATGTTCCTGATTGCCGTGATCTGGTCCGGATTAATCTCGATACCGCGCGAACTGACAATGAATCCTAAGAATTTTCCAGAAGCAACACCGAATGAACATTTGGTGGGATTGAGTTTCATCCCATACTTTCGAAGAATGCCGAACATCTCTGCCAAGTTAGTAGTGTGTTGAAAGGATTGCTTGGATTTAACCAACATATCGTCGACGTATACTTCCATCGTTTTCCCGATTTGGTTATAAAACATTCTGTTGACCAAACGTTGGTACGTAGCGCCTGCATTCTTCAAGCCAAAGGGCATCACTTCGTAACAATATAATCCCAGATCAGTGATAAAGCTAGTATGCTCTTGGTCCGGAACATGCATTGGAATCTGATTGTATCCTGAATAAGCATCCATGAATGAAAGAAGCTCGTGACCTGCCGTTAAGTCTACCAACTGGTCAATTCGAGGTAAAGGAAAACTATCTTTGGGACAAGCTTTATTTAAATCCGAGAAATCGATACACGTTCGCCACTTCCCGTTGGCCTTCTTTACCAGGACTGGGTTCGAAATCCAATCTGGGTAAGTTGAATCTCTGATAAATTCATTGCTCTTTAGTTTCCCAACCTCTTCTTTCAAGGCAGCGGACCTCTCCGGGCCCAGCACTCGCCTTTTTTGCTTCACCGGAGGATGTTTGGGGTTAATGCTCAACGAATGACTCATGATTGATGGGGATATCCCGCACATGTCCGTATGGGTCCAAGCGAATACATCCAAGTTGTTCTTTAAGAAAGTCGTCAATTCTTCGGTAAGAGTCGGACTTAACTGGGATCCAATCTTAAGGACCTTCTCCGGATCACTGTCATCGATTGGCACATCCACAGTTGCTTCGTTGGGAGTTGCCGTTCTGCCCTCGGGTTCTTGATCCTCTCTGGGATCTATATCCTCGGGCGTCACCCTAGGCAACTCTCCAACAACCCTCTTCTTTGGTTGCTATAAGGCTTCCGCCCCCAAAGGGGGAGGTGTGCCTTTAGTTTCGATACCCCCGCCGTTGCGAAGCAGCTTTAATTCGGCAACATAACATGCTCGCGCAGCAACTTGATCCCCCCTGACGATACCAACGCCGGCTTCTGTGGGGAACTTCAATAGCAAGCACCAGGGGGCTATACAGGCTCTGAATTTTGCGAGGGCCGGCCGGCCCAAGAAAGCATTGTATGGCGATTCGACATCCAAGACCACAAAGGGAAGGATTCTCACTCTCTGGCGTTCTCCTTCTCCAAGTGTAACTGGCAATTCTACGTAACTCATAGGTGCGGTGGATGCTTCGTTGAATCCACGGATCCATCCTTGGCAGGGCTTCAAGTCTTTTATCTCAAGATTCATCTGGTCAAAGGCTTTTTTGAAAAGGATATTAACGGAACTCCCGTTGTCCACCAGTACCTTATGAACAGTGGCTGGCCCAATGGGTATTGTGATTACAAGTGGATCTTCAGTTGGAGCATGGACCCCAATGCTTTCTCGCTCTCGGAAAACAACATCATCAGTCATCATCTTTTGTTGCTTCACCGGAACACTGTCCTCGGGGTTGCTGCATTCTCCCACTTCGAGGTGTTGTTTAGCTGCGTTGACATATTGATCTAGAGCTTTGGAACTGTGCCCAGCAAGGTAAAGCCCACCGATCACAGTGTTGATTACAATATTCTTTCCCTTTTGCTGAGCAGTTGGCCTAGCAGCAAATTGATTTTGATTCTGATTCGGGGCCTGTGCTGCTTGCCCCCTGTCCCTAGGCGCTACTCTGTATTCGTCTAGCTTCCCTTCTCGAAGCAACCTTTCGACTACGTCCCTCAGGTGACGGCATTCATTCGTCGAATGGCCGTGAATTTGATGAAAGAGGCAAAACTTCCCTGTCTCACGCTCTTTTTCCGTCGACTCTCTAGGGGGCGGCCTCTTATTCTGGAGGACTTCATACGCGTCCATGAAGATATTTTCCAGAGTATCATTTATGGGTGTATAACTTTCAAAGGCCCTGGGACGAGTCCTTCTCTGGGAGTCGTTCCCTCGGCCCCTCTTCCGGCTGTTGCCATTAGCATTGTTACTGTCGTTACCCGGTCGGCGACCACCCTGGTTCTGATTTCCGACGTTAACCTCAACTTTCCCTGAGTTGTCTCCAGTCTGTTTGATGGCGACATTGCTCTGAACTTCTTCCTTATCAGTTGTTTTAAGCTTTCGGTTCGCGTACACCTCTTCCCGGCGTAGATGTACATTGGCTTTCTCATAGAATAATTCTCTGGTGTGGGGTGGTTTGCCTGCCAGGTACCTCCCGAATTCAGTATCCTTATCCACTCCATCAATTAGTGCTGCGACAATGGTCGGCTCATGAGGATCTTTGACCTCAGTGGCTGCCAAATTGAAACGATCCAGGTACATCTTTAAACTTTCGCCCGGTCGCTGTTTGACAAGAAATAGATCGATCACGCTTTTTGTCTTCTGTGCGTAGATACGGAATTGCTCTACGAACTTCTCGCTTAGCTCCCTGAAGCTGGAAATCGATCTTGCCGGCAGGCGAGTAAACCATAGCAAACCCACGTCTTCCAGGAATATGGGAAACGCTTTACACTTAACTGCATCAGAAGCGGCGGCAGCAGTCATCGACCAAGAGTATCTCATCAGGTGTTGAACAGGATCGGATCTTCCTGCATATCGGTTCATCTACGGCATGTTGAAACGCCTTGGAAAAGTTGCATCCAAAATATCGTCAGTAAAAGGAGTATGACTACGGTCAATCCCCCAATCCTCGTTCCGCTGTCCACGGCTGTCGGCCAAAATCTGGTGAACCATGGCTGCAACGTTTGCACTAGTCAAAGGAGGTTCAGGATCAGTGTCTCTGGCCCGACGAGGCTCTCTGATCTCTCTTCGTGGAGCAGCCACAAAATCTGGGGCTCGGACGGGGCCTCGCTGCCCCCTGTTATCATGAGTATGTGTACGGCGACGAGGCTGAGGTGGTCTGTCATGCACAGGACTGTTCATGCCTCGAGTCCTGAGGGTCGTTGCTTGACCATCCATATTACGGTTTGTGGGTCTTGCCCCTAGTTCCTCTTCTTCTTGTGAGGGCAGGGTCCCGAACCGAAGCTGTTCTATGTTTTCGGCTCTTTCATACGGTCGCCGCGGAGTCCTCGGCGATTCTTCAGATGAAGAGGAATATGCTGGAGTGAGTGGACGAGCTGGCGATGTTCTTTGCCTTGATAACTCATCAAGCCTTCTATCCATAGCCGTCAGGTTTTGCCGTAGGATCGAATTTTCCTGCCTTTGGGCGGCTAACTCATCAAATAACATATCCCACATTTCGACAAAACGGGAAAGATCCCCCTCAGTAACAGGAGCAGTAGGATCATAATGGTCATCTTCACCCTCTCTTATGGGCATAGTGCTCGGACCGGGTCGATCAGAGGTTCCAGGACGATAGGAGTGGGTCATGGGTTCTTTTCCAGGTCGAGTTGTGTTCTGACCATCAGTCTGGGTAGCTGCGGTTCGTGGAGGGCGGTTCGCTGCGCCCCCCTGGGATCGACTCGTGGTCATGGTGCGTGGAGGCTGCGAGGCGTTGCCTCGGGATCGAGTAACAACCCCTTCCGTAGCGCGGATCGTCTCATCTTCATTGACTCGGAACGAGGCGTTTTCATCGGATCGGATCGCCCCCTGCGCTCCGCGATCCAGAACCTCTTCGTTGCCCAGTTCGTGCACACTCTCCTCGATCGTTTCGTTGGCCTGCGAGACTTTAGATCTTTTTCCAGCCATGGAATTCGAATCGCTGGAATCTTCAAGAAAACGAATGACGAAACTTTAAGGCTGAGTTTCTCAGTGAAAGCACCAAAAATGTTAGATCGAAATTTGGACCTAACACCCAAATTGTTATGAACTGTGGAGAATTCTAAGTGAAGAACAAAGAAAAAGAAAATAACACTCAGAATTTATAGTGGTTCGGCGTTAACGAGCCTACGTCCACTTTATATTTTATTGATTATGCTTTAAAAGCTAGTACAACAGTGATTTCTCTCAATATTTCAGTGGTTTGACAACAATGGCGGACTCAGCATTCACTATTGCCAAAAAGATCCCCAAAAATGCCAAGCTCTGGGCTATTTATAGCTGATTTTGTCGGACGGATCGCGGACACGTGGCACGAATCCCGAGATTTTCGGATCGCATCGCCACCATTGAAGAAACAGTCAAACTAGCCGTTGTGAACAGGTGTCGTCAGATCCATGCGATTCGGATCGCTGAAGACCAGCTCGTGGTTGAACGAGTCAGTGGGTTCGGTTCGTTGCAGGGGATCGGATCGCCTGGAGGTGGCGTTCGTCGACGAGATGAGAGCGATCCGTTCCCTGGGCGAGTCGATAGAGTGCGATCCATTCCTGGGCGAGACGATGGCGTGCGATCCAAGCGGGGCGAGACGATGGCGTGCGATCCATTCTTCCACTTTCCTGGAGGACTTGGTTTCCTGATTTCCTTTCACGAATGATCCTGGATGGCTTGGTCAAAAAGCAAGCCAACACTTAAGTAGAGTTTATTATTATTATTAATAACTCAATATAACCAATAACTTAAGTAGAGTTTATTATTATTATTGAATAAAAAATGAATATCTCTAGCTATTTGATGGACTTACGTGCAGTATGTACTAGTAATAATAATGAAAGACAAAACATAAATGACCAACAAAAGCACATTGACAAAGCAGTGATTAACTCAGTGTTATTTTGTGCAAGTGTATAAAGGTGTGAAATCATCTTGAAACCTACAAGAACGACATGCGCCTTTCTGAAACATAACACATT
Organism: Allium sativum; assembly: GCA_030737875.1. NCBI lineage: Eukaryota > Viridiplantae > Streptophyta > Magnoliopsida > Asparagales > Amaryllidaceae > Allium > Allium sativum. The sequence goes on from CM060918.1 coordinate 458,547,334, forward strand.
TTTCTATTTTCTATTTTTATAGAAAAAGGTAAGTGTGTGCTCATGTATGTTGAAGCCAGTGCAGAAAAAAAAATTGTATAATAATACATATTAATTCTAACTCCTTTCTGAATATATATATTTTAAATATATATATATATATATATATATATATATATATATATATATATATGAACTTTCAAAGGAAAAACATCAAAAGTAGAAAAACGTGTCTTTTACATTGTACATCATGTGTCTGTGGCTTCACAAGAACAAAAAACATTACTGCTAAGTCATGTCATCACATGCATTATGAGCAAATCTCATAACTATGGATAACTTGTGGTGTTTGTTGGACATCAACTTAACTTGAGATGGAGATCATTAGAGGTATCCAATAATGCAATACTGCAATGGATTTTAGTTTTTTTATTGTATCATTGTTGGTTTGTTTTTGACAAAACATAGTATCATGATCATTGTTGAAATTAAGGAATGTGAGAGCATAGTTAAAATGACATAATCTATCTTAATTTAACAATTCAGGTATGTGTATGCAACTCAGCACCAACACAACACCATCAAACCAAGTTGAGTTTAAAAACTCTTGAATATACAATAAAATAAGCATTTAAGCTATCCCAAAAGATGAGAATGGCAAGTTATGTAACTTCCTAAGTAACAGATTATTCCATTAACATTTGTAGCCATAAACGGAGTCACTAGTCCTAGTACAAATATTGTCCAACAGCATGAGATCTGGGGGCTTGCGTACTGTACAATCAGAATTCCCTTTTATGGATCAAAAACAACCCAAAAAAAACTCCATCAAATTTTGACACTTTCATTTTAAATAGCAGCAAAAGAAAATAGCTAGCAAATCTGCGGATGGAAGAATAAAGTCAGACCCCAAACGAAGAAAAACGTTTTTTTTTTCCTCCCAAATCTTGTATCAAGATGGATGCAGAATCTATATTTCATTAGCTTAAAGAGCATCAAGATTCTTCCTTTTTTGAAACATAAATCACTTTCCACCAAACAAGAACTGCTATAGCTTATTAGCGATACTTATGGATTGCCAGTCGCATCAAAAGCAACTTATCCAGAGTAAATAAAACAAGACAACCTTTAAAACTATTAAGAAAAACGATAATCGATTTTTTTTTGCAATACGCGACTTACACAAACCATCAGCAATACTAAATCAAGCTCTATTCGGGAAGTCCCCATTAATCAAGGTTTACCTGAATCAAATTTGAGATGCGGTCGGATTTGAGATGTGGCAAGTCCGTTGAAGGAGCGCGCGACAGCGTCACTGGAGGAGGCAGAAGCTGACTGGATTGGATTTGAGAGGAAAGAAGCGAATTTGAGTGTTGGATCAAAATAGGACAGGCGGTGAAATTTATAGAGGACGTGAGAAATATGAAAAGGATATTCGGAGAAGAATCGGTACGAGGACGGGAAGATTTGGGGAAGAAGGGGTATATGCGAAAGACGGGGAAGAATTGGAGCGAAAGAAGAGGGAAGAATTGGAAGACGAGGTCATATGCGATGCGAAGGACATGATTGCATTTGCGGAAGAAAAAAAGGGCATTGTTTGGCTTCAAACGGACTGAAGTTATTGAAGGCGAAGTAGAATTAAGAAAACCGACAAAGTCGGATTGATTACCTAAATAATTAGTTTTATAAGCACAGTTTAATGTTGAAATTAATTTGCTTAGTTTAGCAAATGTAACAGAGTAACGGTTTTTCACTCTGTCATGCAGAAGTGCGCATATTCAAAACAAAAGTAAACAAAGTACTATTTTAAACAAAAAGAAACAAACTTTTCATTTTGAAGATAACATACACTATAATCATTTCAATCAAACAAAGGATAATTATTTGTTACCAGTATATGGAAATTTTTATATTCCAAAAACGATTTTTAGTTTCAATATTTTAAAACACCGTAGAAATGTTGTAATGGCTGAATGAAAAATAAATTCAAGCTAGAAGTAATAAATATAAATATGTTGATTAGTGCACGTGAAGTGCATTCAAGTGAGCTGAATATATGTAAAACCAGAAAATAGCAAACATTTGCAAGGAAAATAAGGGATGATGTTAGATGAGGTTAACCAATTTGTTTTTTTAATCTTAAAGTACGGATATTACAATGATTTATTTAGTATGGTTATTATTAAATTAATTACTGATTAACAAGCATAAATTCCAAAAGGTACTAATGATGATGGCTGTGAAGGTCGGTTGGTAATCGACTTCAAAAATAAATGCAAAGGAACATGGCTAGGCTTTTTAAATATCATTTTCGGTGATTGGAACCTGAATCGGTGTTCTGTAGAAAATTGAATGAGTTAATAAACATAAGATAGTAATCACTCATCGCACCTGACTTTACGAATTTCAAGTGCATTTGCTGATGTAATATGCAAAAGGATCCATCATCTTCCAAATATTACTATAACTAAATTGCAGGTCAGCAACTTTAAAATAGTTGAAATTGTCGTTGAGGTTTCTCATGAATGTAAATAGAATAATCTCAGAAACAATGTTGGATAAGGTCAGTGAATAAAATCCCAGTAACGTTTAATTCAAACCTAAAATGTGAAAGTGTGACACAAAATAAATTCCGTTGAACTGAAATTTTACGCACAGTATGCATAAAGGCAATGATGTGGTATAAGGTAGAAATTGCTGGTTCATAATCAAAAGGGACTGTTTATGAATATGAATATCAATATTGTTTGAATGGTAGCACAAATTTGTATTAAAGACCAATGTCCAATGATATTGTTGATGAGAGATTAGCTATTCTTATCTATTCGTGAACCTTCTTCATCAACTAAATTTTCGTGGTATGTTAAAGTTCCAAAAGAATAGTTATTATTCTAAGAAATTTGAACTACTGAGCACTGATATGCTTGCAAAATCAGTCGTTATGTAATCATTCATGGATATGGGATATGGCCAGGTTTGAAATGTTGTCCATTGTACCAATCTTCAGGAAGATTGCATTTAGTTAGAGTGGACTCAACATAAAATTTAGTTGACAGCCACATGGAAAACAACCATTCTAACAGTACTTATTGGTAATCTTTTTTTCAAGTTCTGTTAATTAATTTAATTCTGGAAATGAGTTCTTCTCTTATTCCTTTCTTCCTAAAGAAAAAAGGAAAAATATCATAGTATCCCTTGAGTTAGTAGTACATGCCAACACATCGCGTTCCAGGCAAGCATTACCTGCGTAACTTTAATTCAATACAGGTATGCCCAATTTCGATGAACTTAAGAATAATTACATGACTATAATAACAGACGAAACTCAGGTACCTGATGAATACATACCAAATTCGATGGCTTATTATACGGGAACGATTCATTATTGAGGATGACGAATTGTTGATCCGAAATCTTAGGCTGCAGCTTTCTCAATAATCAATGAAATCGAATGCCCTGAAAGATTCGAGACAGTAGTGCGATGATGGTACTGTGCACTGCAGAGTTGAAGGAAGTTGAAAGCGGACCGTTAGTATCTCTGAAAAATCAGTCATCGGAGAGTCAATAAATACCGAGCCAACTAAAATTAGGGGTTAATGAAGACAGAGGTTCAGATCTGAAGTACCTTGGTGTCACCGCTAGAAGGAACGTTAAATGCCGACCATCGGTTGGGGAGTAGATGGGAAAAAGTAAGAGAGAAAAAAGCTAGAGAAGAGGGACGATTTGGGATGAGGGTAGAGATGTAGATTATTGATATACACAAAGTGAAATGCGGAGGAAATTGGAGTAACGTGCAAATCCGTTCTCCTTAGCCAACTACCGACTGATGAATTTGAAATTCTCAGAACTACAGTCAAAACTTAACAGCAGTTATCTGAAAAGTTGCATTATATCATGCTTCTCACGATACAGCATTTGAAAAGCTAAACGCCTGGTATAAATCCAAAACCCGTTACCCAAATCAACCCCAAAACCAGGCAAAAAAGCTAACTTTGAAAGCAAGAGTTTCATGTTTTCTTCGGTTATCATTTGCCAAAGCCTATATCAACATTAGTATATATATACCTGCAAACATACAATTATTTTATACCACATACATTATTACTTCAATTTACAGGGAATGGCAACAAATATGAGCTTAAAAATTATTTTAACCATACTAACATTATTCATGTTAGTCCACAATAAAATATCAGGAGTACTTAGTTCTCCACAAGTTCCAGCAATGTTCATCTTCGGAGACTCCTTGGTCGATGTTGGTAACAACAATTACATGAGCTCAGTGGCAAAATCTAACTATTTCCCATATGGCATTGATTTTTATCAAGGGCCAACTGGAAGATTCAGCAATGGCAAAACCGTTATAGATATACTATGTAAGTAGTTTCTACTTCCCATAGTAAACAGCACCAGGCTATGTTATTTTTGAATTTAATCTATGACAACGGCGCTTCTATATATTTTGTCAGGTGATTTGTTAGGACTGCCGTATATACCACCATATGCAAGTCCATTTCTGAACGGAACAGCATTGCTAGGCGGTGTAAACTATGCATCAGCAGCCGCAGGCATACTGGATGAATCTGGCCAGTTTCTTGTACTGCATCAACTCTGTTCTAACACTTTGATTCATGCATGTAATATGACATTACTTTGAACTAATTATTACACAGGGAGAGAGGTATAGTCTAAGCCAGCAAGTGTTAAACTTCGAGAACAACCTAAACCAAATAAGATACCTGATGCCCGCAGGCAACCTGAGCATGTACCTAGCAAAATCAATAGTGATATTCGTGATCGGAAGCAACGACTACATCAACAACTACTTGCTACCTAGTCTGTATCCGTCTCGCTTCAACTATACTCCTGAACAGTTTGCCAGTCTCCTCCTTAATAGCTACACTAGGCAGATACTGGTATATATTTTGCTTTTTCAGTTTAAATTTAAAAAAATTCAAACCCTAAACATGTTTACATGTTGTTGACTTCATCATGTGTAGGCATTACATAGCTTGGGGCTGAGAAAGTTTTTCCTAACGGGTATCGGGCCACTGGGCTGCATCCCAAACCAGAGAGCCAGCGGTCAGGCACCACCAAACCGGTGTGTTGATCAAGTGAACCAGATGCTGGGTCCATTCAATGTGGGACTTAGAACACTGGTGCAGCAACTGAACGACAATCATCGCGGTGCTGTTTTCGCGTATGGAAACGCTTATGGTGCAATCGGCGATATCTTAAACAACCCAGCTACCTATGGTATATGCACGTGCTATATATGTTTGTATATTCATGTTCAATGATCAAACATAAATATGTGTATTGATGTGAATATGAACTTTGTAGGTTTTACCGTGGTAGATCGAGGATGCTGTGGTATTGGAAGAAACCAAGGGCAGATAACATGTCTACCGTATGAGTTTCCATGCATGAATCGGGGTCAGTACGTGTTTTGGGATGCCTTCCATCCCACACAAGCTGTGAACGCGATTCTAGCTCAGAGAGCATTTTCCGGGCCTCAGACTGATTGTTACCCCGTCAATATTCAGCAGATGGCATCATTTTAATTTGTTTGTTGTATCTTTTAGCCTTTTGTAATATTGTATCCGTGAAGAAGTTTAAAAGTCTGATGTCTGTGGGACTTCTATGAGTTCGTGCATGTGTTGAAGTTTAAATACCCCTCCTGAATGATATGTAAGGTATCAGTTGCAAGATTGCAGCGAATCTGATATTTACAAGTTGATATTTAAGGATTTTAACATACAATTCTGGTTTTCATAATTTAAATTCTATTTTTTTTCTTCTCATCTCCTCTTCGTTCTTCCGCATCTTTCACTATTTCTCGTCATCCTTCTTGAGTATTTACTAAAAACACAAAACTATTTTCGAAGTAAGACCTTGTTTTTCTTTTTCTTTTTTGATCTTTTTGTAAGTACAGTCAAAAAGACCCTTTGAGAATGCTAAATCTTCCAAATCCATTTCCTTTGAAACGGGGGCGTCAACCATAAATTAAAAGATCCCATTTCAAATAAAAATGATAACCCTCGAAATTCTTCGTTTATTGTCTGCATTGTTACAGAAGTATACCTCGATCAAACGAGCATTCATTAATGATAAAGCTGCAAGCATAAGGTCCGAAATCATGTGCAAAATAAATTTGAATGGTTCCTCATCGCATATAAATTTTCAGTCATTTGAGTCGTTTGAACTAGGAACGCTCTTGGTTTATCTATGTATTAGACCATCTATTTACAATGTTGTTACACATTGGACTTGTATACATGAATTACTCGACCGTCAAGGCAGATAGCCCAAAGTGATAGTTGAATCACTCGAGAATCGAGTACAGATATATACGTGATGTTATGAACAATTGGACTTTCTTAGATAACACCATGGAATTAGCTAGCTAAGGACAGGGTTCAATATAGATTTGAAGCATAGAAATAATAATTTGACTAGGGCAGAGATCAATATTGATTCAGAGCACAAAATCTCCACAATTTTGTTAAGTCGGGGATCGGTATGGATCCAGAGCACAAAATTTGAGAAAAAGATAGCGATTGGCACTTCTTTGATACATAAAATTCCAAATACTAAAAACTTAAGTCTACGTCAGCAACTCAAAATCTAAAGATCAAATCAAGCAAACAACTTCGCGATAGTAAAGGGAGTTCAACGAGGGACTTATCCTGGGGGTCGGTACCGACCCTGCCAAGTAGGGGCTACCCGGGAACCACTTCCATTACCCAATCATACTATTGTGTTGGTCCTTCTAGCGGATTTTTAGGGCGATCCGCTTTAATTTTTTTGCTATGCATAACCATTAGGGATTCAGAAAAAGAGATATTCTTTTCTCCACGCAAGAGCTCTGTCATTCCATGGAGACAACATCACTTTCTACTCTTTTCTTTCATACACCAAACCAACTATACTTATAGCCAATAGTACATACAAAAGGTACAACATATGGGCGTAGGTCAAATTTTATCGTACCACTATGAAAACTATGCCTTCTCTGGTGCTTTTATCACTTTCCATGTTCTTATATGATTGTTACATGTCTATAACCATTAATTGTGATCTAAAATTATTATTATTTTGGAGGTGTTAGGCTCGTTTGATCAAAAAACAGTCTAACATTTTTGACATGCCAGATAGAGACATTACTGGAACAAAAAAGCTTACGAAATTAAATTTGTTAAAGTTTTGAAAAAATAGCTAATGCTAAGAAGAAAAGAATTGAAGCTCGTATTGAAAAAGTTACGCAAGTAGGGAGTCAAGAGCTGCCTTTGGATGAAATCCTTCCATTTACTTAACAAGGGAGAGCATGGACCATGTTGTGAACTTGCTATAAGATAGGTTGGTTAGACAAGAGGATATGCTTAGAAGAAGGAAGAAACGATGTTAACTTCTTCCAAAGAATAAGACAAACAGATAGAGTTAGAAATCAGAATATAGATGTTGGCAACAGAACTAGAGTTCACGGAAATAAGAGTCAACAACCGAATGTGGAACTTAGAGAAGGGAACAAGGGTCGTTGTCGATCCCTCCTTAAGGTCTGATCGATCCCTCATCGACTAGTGGTATAGCCCAGACGCAATCTCTAACAACTTGCCTTCAAACTAGAAATTGAGATTCTAGAATCGGAGTTAGCCTTGGATGGTGTAGGAATGGGGGTAAACCCCACACAAGAAGACCTGGTCGGACCCGACCCTCTAAAGGGGTCAATGTCGACCCTTAGATCTCGAGGTGTGCCTTTAAGTGGCTAATGCAGAAACAATTGGACTAGCAACTGCTGCTGATGTTCAAATAGAAGCTCAAAATGATAACTAGCGATGGTTCAGAATGATAATGGTTGTTTTGCATATTTTATCCATCTAACTAGGAAAGGCGGGTTAATGAATAGAGGTGTTGACCACGTGCACTGAAATCCATTCACTCTGAACGTTGGGAAATCGAGGAATCCACCAGACTTAATACTACCATTGCTGGAAGCTTCCAACGAGAGGAAAGATCCAACTGTAACAACCCAAATTCCGAAAGTCTGATTTTTTTATTTTAAATTCTAATCCATCGAAACTCGTGTTGGTTACTCTGGTATCCTGCAGAAAAGACAGAGATATAAAATATATCAGAGCTTGGATAATATCTCACAACGAAATGGATAAAATATGATCCTATGTTCAATTTATTCATGTCATCATCCTTTTTACCTGTTTACATGCTGAATAATCACTGGACTTACCAGACTTATGCCTGACCTATTTTCTTTCGCCTTCTTTTCTTCCGCCCCCCCCCCCCCCCAGGTCTGCAGGGAGGGAATACTTCAGCCTAGTGCAGACCTTTTCCAGTTTGAAGAGAGTAGATGTATTGCTTGGATTCTCTCTTCTTGAGCTATGGCTGTGGTTACACTTTTATTGAGGGTTTATGCTGCTTTACTACTGTTTTAATCTTCTTTATGTACTTGGAGTTTTAAATCAAGACAGATGTTTCATTGTAATAATTTAGAAGTTGTGTTTTGAGACAATGCTTGTAATGTTTTGACTGAACCCACTATTTATGAAATAATTTCAGTTTTCCGCTGTTTATATGTCTGTCTAGTAAATTATCTGTGTCTTTTACCTAAAATGCTTCACCAAAGTTAATGCATTCCCTTTGTGAGTGACCTTAATGGAGGTGGGGTGTTTCACTTGGTGTTAGAGCAACGGTTTACCAGATTAGATAAAAGTTTTTGAAAACTATTTTTCAAAAAGAAGTTTAAAGAGGCATTTTCAAGAAAAGTGTTGTTTTATTATAAAGGCATAATCCCCAAAGCTATATGCACTATCTTTCTATCCTTTGTTTTGAACCTTTTCTTTTCGTTTTAGTATGTCTGGGATCTTAATCTTCCTGAGGGTGTACCGGTACCTAGTTGGTTCAGAAGGTACCTGGAGGCTAGGGCTAATGACGCAGGCCCAGCAGACATTCCTCCTCCCCCAGTTGCAGTTGTTCCTCCTCCTCCTCCTCGTGTGAATGCTTTCTAGAAGATATATAGAGACATTCGAGCCATGGGTGGAAAGAACTTTAATGGGACTGAGTCATTTATGGAAGCAAGAAACTGGCTCAAGGAAACAGAAGATTTGTTTGTTATCTTCGAAGTGGACAATAGGCAGAAGGTACAATTGGCTATATGGTTACTTAAGGACGAAGCCACTTATTGGTGGGAAGTTACTAATGTTGAGAGACCAGTTGAAACTTGGGAGGATTTCAGAATGAGATTTGAAATGAAGTTCCTCTCGCAAGATGAACGAAGCCTACAGATGGAGAAGTTCTTAGCGCTCAAACAGGGAAACCTATCGGTTAAGGAATACGTCAACCAATTCAACCAGCTGGCTAGATTCGGACTGGAGTTAGTAAACACTCCACATAAAAAGGCTCTCCGATTCGTTAAAGGGTTAAATGAGCCACTACACAGCCTAGCTACGTCCCATATACCTATGGGTGCGACTTTTGCGAGACTGGTGGACATGGCACTGTTACAGGAGGATGACAAGGGTGGCAAGAAAGAGGCAAAGGTGGATGAACCTCTAGGCAAGAAAGTGGAGGGATCGCAGAATAAGAAGACGGATTCCAAGAAAGGCGGAAAGAATAACAAACCCCATGAAAAGAGGAAGTGCAAATTTTGTGGCATACCTGGACATCTAATTAAAGACTGCAGGAAGAAGAAGAGGAAGATGGGTGGTTGCTTTCAATGCGGCGAGATAGGACATAAGGCTACGGATTGCCCAAAAAGGCAAGAGCAAGGGCAGAGGACTGGATCCACTTCTGGAGGAAAGATTCACGCTCTCATGGCACCCCCGCAACAAAGAGGTAGAAATATTTCTATAGAGAGTTTAGTTTATCTTTCTGATCATCTAGTTCGTACTCTTTTTGATTCTGGCGCATCTCACTCTTTTATATCAACTGCTTTAGTTGAATCTCTGCACCTAGTTACCAGTATAGTAGAGGATCCCATGGTTGTTTCAAATCCAATTAGGTGTTCGACTTACTTGTCAATGATTTGTTTGGATTTTGAAATTTCTATACTAAGCGTTGGGTTTAGATGTAATGCTTATGTTTTGGGCTTCACGGGCTATGAGTTGATTTTAGGCATGGATTGGTTATCCAGAAATGGTGCCATTATCGATTGTGAAAAGAGAGTGGTTAGACTTATGACTTGCCTTGGTAACACTCTCAAAATCTCTTGTAATCCCATGAATTCTGTCATGCTTAGCTATCTAGAATCTCTTGATGCGTCTGTTGAAAACTTGCAATCTGTTAGAGTAGTCCGTGAATACTCGGATGTCTTTGAAGAGATGAAAGGTTTACCTCCGAAGTGAGAGATAGATTTCCACATATACCTTGTTGATAACGCAAAACCTATTGCTTTACCCGTTAGACACATGGCTCCAAGGGAAAGGAAAGAGCTCAGCAAGCAAGTTAAAGAGTTGCTTGAAAAGGGGTTCATAAGGCGGAGTATTTCTGAATGGGGTGCTCTAGTGGTGTTTGCAACCAAAGCAGATGGTTCACTTCGTCTATGCATGGACTATAGGGAGCTAAACAAGCTGACCAAGAAGATTAGGCACCCACTTCCTAGAATAGACGACTTGTTTGACCAACTCGTACGTGCCTCGGTTTTCTCCCAACTAGATCTGGCCACCGGATTTCATCAGCTAAGAGTGGCTGTAGACAGCCTAGATAAGACCGCGTTCAGGACCCCGGATGATTTCTTCGAATGGCTTGTCATGCCTTTCGGCTTGACAAACGCATCGGCCTATTTCGTGGACCTAATGAGTAGGGTATTTAGAGAGTTCCTTAATAAGTTTGTAGTGGTCTTCGTCGACGACATTTTGATTTTCTCAAAAAGTGAGGAAGAACATGCTCTGCATTTAAGGGAAGCTATGGATACTCTTCGTGCACACCAGCTGAAATCAAAATTCTCCAAATGCCATTTTTGGAGAGAAGAAGTAAGGTTTCATGGACATGTGGTGTCCAAAGAGGGGATGGCTGTGGATCCCGCAAAAGTAGTTGCGGTGCAAAATTGGAAGATTCCACGGAATGCAACCGAAGTACGAAGTTTTCTCAGGCTAGCAAGCTTTTACAGAAAGTTCATTAAGGACTTTGCGAAGATCTCAGCCCCACTTACTAGACTGACAAAGAAGAACCTAACTTTTGCCTGGGATTTGGATTGCGACATTGCTTTCCAACGATTGAAAAGGGCTTTGACAACAGCCCCAGTTCTGACATTGCCTGACGGAAGCAAGATGTTTACCGTATACACAGACGCATGCGGTACAGGACTAGGCACTGTCTTGATGCAAGAAGGCAAAGTAGTTTGCTATGGAGGAAGGCAGTTGAAAGTACATTAGAAGGACTACCCAACTCATGATTTAGAGCTAGCTGCCATTGTTTTCACTTTTAAGTCATGGCGTCATTACCTACTAGGAGAAAGGTTAGAATTGTTTATTGACCATAAATCATTAAAGTACCTTTTCTCATAGAAAGTTCTTAACTTAAGACACCAAAGGTGGATGGAATTTCTTGCCTCATACGATTTTGAGATTGCTTATACCCCTGGTAAGGGCAATGTAGTAGCAGACGCCTTGAGTAGGAAAAAGCTGACCTTGAGTCCTCTCTTTGTAGAAAGGCAAAGCTTGGAGTACATAGAAAACTTTGAATTTGGACCCTCCTTTGAATTTGTATCTGGTTTGTTAGCATCGCTAGAGGTGCGACCTACGCTTTGGGACTCAATAGGAACCGCGCAACGTGAAGATCCTCAGCTAGTTGATGCGGTGGATAAGCTAATTAGAGGTGAAACTTCTAGTCACCTCAATAGATACTCCATCGATGACAAGGGTTGGTTGAGACGGGATGGAAGACTCTGCGTCCCACAAGCAAGGGATTTGGTGAAAACCGTTCTCGAAGAAGCACGCCATTTTAATTTGACCATACACCCAAGCGGGGACAAGATGTATAAAGACATAAAAGAGTTTTCTTCTAGAATGGCATGAAGAAGGATGTAGCTGAGTTTTTCTCTAAATGCTTGATATGCCAGCAAGTCAAGGCGGAACAGAAGAAGCCTGGTGGCCTGCTTCATTCTCTAGAGGTTCCACAGTGGAAATGGGATAACATTTCGATGGACTTTATTGATGGGTTGCCTCAGTCAAGAAGGGGCAATACCGGCATTTGGGTAATAGTGGACAGGCTCACTAAAAGCGCTCACTTTATACCTGTTAAAAGTAGGAGGACTGCCACATCGTTAGCATCCATTTATCTTAAAGAGGTGTTTCGACTGCATGGAATACCCTCTAGCATAGTAAGTGATCGAGATCCTATCTTTACGAGCGAGTTTTAGAAGAGTTTGCAAGAGGTTGTAGGCACACAGCTATGCTTAAGCACTGCCTATCACCCTCAAACCGATGGTCAGACGGAAAGGGTGAACAGAGTATTAGAAGATCTCTTGAGATTGTGCATTCTTGATTTTGGGGGAGCATGGGAGGATCACCTTCCTTTGGTGGAATTCACCTACAACAATAGCTACCAAGCGACCATAGGCATGGCACACTTTGAGGCTTTATATGGAAGACCATGCCGATCACCAACTTGTTGGTGGGAGTCTACAGACAAGCTCGTACTTGGGCCTGACATGATCAGAGAAACTTCAGAGTAGGTGGACTTGATACGAAGACGAATGAAGACCGCACAAGATAGACAGAAGTCCTACGCTGATAAAAGAAGGACCGGCCTTGAGTTTGAGGTTGGAGATAGGGTTTTCCTTAAAGTATCTCCTTTGAGGAATGTCGTTCGCTTTGGGTCTGCAGGAAAATTGGCACCAAGATTTGTAGGGCTATTTCCTATCTTTGAAAGGATTGGGAAGATGGCTTATAAAGTAGAGCTACTCGAAAGATTGGCTGGAGTTCATAATGTTTTTCATGTCTCTCATCTACGAAAGTGCTTACATGAGTCGGCAAAAGTTGTGGAGCCAAGCATACTAGAGGAAATAGAAGTGGCGCGAGAAGCGACGGTGAGAAGAGTTCCAACTCGTATCTTGGGTATAGAAGTTAAAAGGCTACGCAATCGTGAAGTCAAGCTAGTTAAAGTACAATGGAGTGATGCAAAAGAAGACGCGGCTTGGGAGACTGAGGACAAGATACGCGTAGCCTACCCTTTTCTTTTTGAGGGTACATCTTTGATCTCTTGTTTTCCATAAAGTTTATGCATTCTTATATCTATCCTTTTAAGTATATCTCCTCGGTCCTATTCTTGATCCCTAGGTAGAAACCAATGGATGTAAACATGTATTTGAAACATGTTTGATGGTTGCAAGTGGCTGCTAGTGGTTGCTCGTAGATGTATACACACACACACACACTAGGTACTAGATCTGCTCAGTCACTTTCATATTGCATATGCATATATGTATTTATACATGGATTGGAACTTGATGTGTTATCATGTGGACGTTGCATTTGTATGAATGATTGTGCACTCATGTAGAAAGTATAATTAGGAATAATTGCATACATAATGGACTCATGGCACTGACATGATTCGCACCAAGGAGGTCAACTGAATCAGTGGACTGCCTGATTTTGCATTAGATAAGGACATATACACACACTATGCATATGATCATGAAAGCATTAGAAATCTTTTTAAGGACAGTGGATGCCTGTGATTGATGGTTGAGTAGATGGATGTTGGATGTTAGGATACATTCTTCTTAACTTAGAGATTTCAGGGACGAAATCCTTTAAGGAGGGGAGAATGTATCACCCTGTGTTTTCTGTGAACATTAAAGTAACGAATTAAAGAATACTCAATTTTAAAAGTGGGAATTAAGGGAAATGGGTTACGCCATTGCGTTTGTCTCAGAATTCTGCATGAGATAGAGTCTGAGTTTGCGTGAATCGGACTCCGTATGAAGAAGTTATGGGGTTTAGAAGATTTCAAGTTCAAGCAGAAAATAAATATAAAAAAAAACAGTTCAAAATTTAAAATCGGTTAAGCGGGAAATTTTCCGCTCAGGGTGTCGCCCCCCTCCCTCCCCCCCCTAAGGCAGTCGACATAGGTGTCGATCCCCCCTGTAGGGGAGTCAACATAGGTGTCGACCCCCCTGTAGGGAGTCGACCCCTCCCAGATCTAGCTCCTGTGACGAATTTTTACATCCCTGTGCTGATGTGGCCTTCACTGATTGGCCAATGATTGATTTCTAAGGTATTAGTGCATATGTGTCACGCTACGGTTGGCTGGATGACACATCTCTTTGGTTTGATGGCTCTGATTTCTCCTAGACTAATCTAAAGGCTAGAATTGAACTGAGACTTCTATATAATCACCCCAAACCTCAACCCTAGAACCCATTCTATGAAGCCGTCATGCTGTTTGTCTACAAATTGGCCTAGCCTCCATCCATCTACCCCAAACTGGAGAATCAAATTCAAATTAGAAATCAATTAGAAGAACTAGAGAATCAAACGTCTACATCAAAGGATAGCTTTTCTAATTCAGAAATCAGATCCCAGAAATCAAGATCTGTCCTTTTTCTATAAGTACAGTTATTGTTTAGATGTGAACACCTAATAAGAAATCATGACTGTAATAACTGGATCTAGAACTGTGCCTAACTCTATTCGTGCCTACCCTTTTGTCAATTTTGAATTGCTTATGCCTATTGGACTGTTGTGACTGACATAGTAAAACCTATCATGCCTATTGGACTGTTGAGACTGACATAGTAAAACCTATCATTCCTATTAGACTGTTGTGACTGACATAGTAAAACCTATCATGCCTATGAGACTATTGGGATTGATACCATTGAACCTATCATGTTGTATTAAATTTGTGGTTCTTTTATGTATGTAAGTTACATGCTAAGTTATGTTCATACATGTTATATGTTTAGATCCAAGCTAGTACCCATGTTTAAGATCTATATAAGTTCATGTTTATACAATTAGACTTATGCTAGTTTGCATGTCAATTGGATCTAATTTAAATGCATGATCACGTTTATATGCTTAATTAAGTTTATGTCGTTCTATGCCGAATTTATATTACACATATTGATCTATGTTGTTTTATGCCTGTTGGAATGTTACATGTCCCTTTTCTTTTCCCTTTTTGTTTATGAGTTAAGCTAATTTGCGAGCCTAACGTTCTATGTGAATTGTGCGAACGAATAACGGGGGAGACGTTGGGGGAAAATATTAAATTGCATGCTATTGGCATAGATTGGATCATAATCATGTAAATGATTAATTGCATGAAATGACATAATTTGGACATAATTTAGAGAGTAATTGGGACATGACTTGATTTGACAACACTTGTGGATAATTTATATATAAACATGAATGATAAATATGTAAATTAATTAAAGGATGAGTATGCCTAACCCGAGGTTAGATTGAGTTGCGGTGTAAGACTGCCCGGAACCGCCCGGCACATCCAGCGACTGCAACAATACAGATCTAATTTGAGTGGTTAGCGCATTAAGCCCGAAAAACCTGAGGTTAGATTGAGTTGCGGTGTAAGACTTCCCGAAACCGCCCGGCACATCCAGCGACCGCAACAATACATATCTAATGTGAGAGGTTGGTGCTTTAATGAATGAATTAAAGCTAAGGAATAGACAGGCTAAGAATGGTAGGGTTAAGTTAATTAAGGCAACACTTAACCAATACAACATGTTAATCAAACAAATGGGTGGGGTTAGGTAAAATGGAGAACACTTAACCGTTATAACATGTTGATTAGGAAACCCTAGTAACGGGGACCCATTTCAGCAGTAACCTACATAGATGTATCATGGTACCCTGAACTAGGCAGGGTGGGGCACGATTACTGGGCTGATTTTAAGCGGTCAAAATAACGGCAGGGGGTGCAGCAGTGTAGTTTCAATGGAGTATGGGCGTGCACGTACTCCGGAGTGGAAAAGCAGGCACTGGGCATTAGTAGTATACACTGTGCATCTTGAATTTGTGTCGGGTTGCCACCATAGTAATTGATACACCCCATGGTGGGACTAGCACAGGTATCTACAATCGAGCGGGGCCGAATGACACAAGTAAGAAATTCATGCGAGTAGAAGCCGATCGGGAAAGGGATCACTTTGTTATGAACACATGATGGTAGTTGAAACATTCATTAGTAGGTGCAGAGAATTGGAAATGAGTGCGATAGTATATTCAGTTTATCTTGCCTTATCTTATGTTATCTTATTTCTATGGTATTATCCTATGTTCAGTTTATTCATGTCATGATCCTTTTTACCTGTTTACATGTTGAATAATCACTGGACTTACCAGACTTATGTCTAACCTATTTTCTTCCGTCCCCCCCCCCCCCCCCCCCCCAGGTCCGCAGAGAGGGAATACTTCAGCTTAGTGCAGACCTTTTCCAGTTTGAAGAGAGTAGATGTATTGCTTGGATTCTTTCTTCTTGGGCTATGCTGTGGTTACACTTTTATTGGGGGTTTATGCTGCTTTAATACTGTTTTATGCTTTTTTACGTACTTGGAGTTATAATCAAGACAGATGTTTCATTGTAATAATTTAGAAGTTGGGTTTTGAGACAGTGCTTGTAATGTTTTGACCAAACCACACTATTTATGAAATAATTTCAGTTTTCCGCCGTTTATATGTCTGTCTTGTAAATTATCTGTGTCTTTTACCTAAAATGTTTCACCAAAGTTAATGCATTCTCTTTGTGAGTGACCTTAACGGAGGTGGGGTGTTTCAGAAACAGTGTCGTGCAGCACGTAAAGCAAAGTGTACCAGTAACCATTCACATCATCCTTTGTTTTACCATGTATTCACTTGTACACTACGCAGCTATATATCTCTGTCGAATTACTCACAACTTACCTCACTTCAACAACTTTGTTTCCAACTGCTCTGTGTTTTACCACAACTATACCGTCTTGGTCATCATCTCTAGACTCTGATGAACATGTGTATGAATAGATGCGACTTCAGAAACTTGCTGATGAACTTCAGTTTTTAAACGAACTGAGACCACGGGTTGAACCACCGTCTGAACAGCGGAACATCCAACCTCCACATCAAGCCCAAGTACCAAATGTTCAACACACATATGAACAGTTGGTTGTTATACCACGGCAAGAAGTTGCTAATTATCAAGTACAAAATGCTCCAATTCCTTATGAACAAGAAGGTGAATCTTTTTTAAGTTTGTTGCTACGACGGTTATCCGGTGGAAGTTGTGGTTCGAGCAGATGGCAACAGTATTGGCCATCCCATTTAGCAATGTCCATTCTATCTGAATGGATGTACTTACACAGAATGGCTTGACGAACCACTATGCCCAAGAGGAATAACATATGCAAACGAACTTGAACAAGAAATTAGACGTCTCCAAAATGTTATTGAACAGTTGCGGTTTAACCGTAATGATTAGGCGACTTCACATCCCAAGAGCATGAACGTGAGATGTAGTTTGGTAGCGGACTATTTTCCGTTGTAGCATCTGTTGTATCCCAAGAGCATGAACGTGAGATGTAGTTTGGTAGCATCTGTATTTCTTATGTTTTGAAATTATCTGTCCTTAACCGGACTACGTATCTCTCTTATATTTGAATATCAGAATTTGGTATTTGTTTTATGTTGTTTGGTTAAGCTATATATACTATTTAAATGTCGTGGTAGTTCGTAGTTTAATGTTTATAGCTTCATTCGAATATATAGGAATCGTTATACGGCGGATTTCATTGAAACATAAAACGTTCGAATCTATAGAACTATATTTTAGTAATGAAATAGAAAAATGGAAATTTCATGTCATATATATTGAGTTATGTCCAAATCAAATTTCAAGAAAGTCGCTATGGAACTTAAAAACACAAAGTATACAGACGATTTTTGAAAACGCGCATTTGTGCGCGTTTTGAAAAGGCGCCTTTGTTATTTGAAAACAGGTCTATTTCTGTAATTACTTTCCAAACAAGTATGTTTACATTATAAACTTTAAAAACAATACTAACATAGTGATTTATCCTATTTTAAAAAGATTGGAAAAATGTTAAGGGTCCAAAATATACCATTCTAAGTTACCAAAATTTTGAAACATACGTTAAAAGTTTTATTTAAAAGAGGAGATGCAGCTAATTTCTTCATAATAAATCATATTATCACTAGTTAACTTAAACCACATACGTACAGATTAAATTATCACTTGATTTTACAGAATTTTCACGTAAGTCCGTTGTGTTGTGTTATAGACACACACAAAAGCAAGTAAATGTGGAAGAACTTACGAGTAACGTGCAAATCCATTCTCTTTTAGCTATTGCTAACTGATGAATTTGAAATATGTAGGAATCACTGTCAAAACTTTGACAATAGTAATCTAAAAATTTGCATTTATCACGCTTCTCACGATGATAAAAGGTTGCATTTTATCATGCCTCTCACGATACAGCATTTGAAATTCTAAACGCCTAGCATAAATCCAAAACCCGTTACATAAATCAACCCTAAAACCAGGTAAAAAAAACTATCTTTGAAAGCAGAATTTCATGTTTTCTTCGGTTATCATTTGGCAAAGCCTATATCAACATTAGTATATATATATATATATACCTGCAAACATACAATTATTTTATACCACATACATTATTACTTCAATTTACAGAGAATGGCAACAAATATGAGCTCAAAAATTATTTTAACCATACTAGCATTATTCCAGTTAGTCCACAGTAAAATATCAGGAGTACTTAGTTCTCCACAAGCTCCAGCAATGTTCATCTTTGGAGAATCCTTGGTCGATGTTGGTAACAACAATTACATAAGCTCCATGGCAAAATCTAACTATTTCCATATGGCATTGATTTTTATCAAGGGCCAACTGGAAGATTCAGCAATGGCAAAACCGTTATAGATATACTATGTAAGTAGTTTCTACTTTCCATAGTAAACAGCACCAGGCTATGTTATTTTTGAATTTAATCTATGACAACAGCGCTTCTATATATTTTGTCAGGTGATTTGTTAGGACTGCCGTATATACCACCATATGCAAGTCCATTTCTGAATGGAACAGCATTGCTAGGCAGTGTAAACTATGCATCAGCAGCCGTAGGCATACTGGATGAATCTGGCCAGTTTCTTGTACTGCATCAACTCTGTTCTAACACTTTGATTCATGCATGTATGAGAAATATGACATTGCTTTGAACTAATTATTACACAGGGAGAGAGGTATAGTCTAAGCCAGCAAGTGTTAAACTTCGAGAACAACCTAAACCAAATAAGATACCTGATGCTCGCAGGCAACCTAAGCATGTACCTAGCAAAATCAATAGTGATATTCGTGATCGGAAGCAACGACTACATCAACAACTACTTGCTACCTAGTCTGTATCCGTCTCGCTTCAACTATACTCCTGAACAGTTTGCCAGTCTCCTCCTTAATAGCTACACTAGGCAGATACTGGTATATATTTCGCTTTTTCAGTTTAAATTTAATAAAACTTCAAACCCTAAACATTTTTACATGTTGTTGACTTCATCATGTGTAGGCACTGCATAGCTTGGGGCTGAGAAAGTTTTTCCTAACGGGTATCGGGCCACTAGGCTGCATCCAAAACCAGAGAGCCAGCGGTCGAGCACCACCAGACCGGTGTGTTGATCAAGTGAACCAGATGCTGGGTCCGTTCAACGTGGGACTTAGAACACTGGTGCAACAACTGAACGACAATCATCACGGTGCTGTTTTCGCGTATGGAAACGCTTATGGTGCAATCGGCGATTTCTTAAACAACCCAGCTACCTATGGTATATGCACATGATATATATGTTTGTATATTCATGTTCAATGATCAGACATAAATATGCATATTGATGTGAATATGAACTTTGTAGGTTTTACCGTGGTAGATCGAGGATGTTGTGGTATTGGAAGAAATCAAGGGCAGATAACATGTCTACCGTATGAGTTTCCATGCATGAATCGGGGTCAATACGTACCCGAAAACGTACTTTTTCAGAAAACGACCCTGCCAAAACCGACCAGAACCTTGCTCCAGAATGACCAGCCAAAAACCGACCAGCCTTGCTCCAGAACGACCCGCCAAAAACCGACCAGCCTTGCTCCAGAACGACCCGCCTCCATGCAGCTTTGTATCGACTCGACCTCCTTGGGACCGACCAGCTTTGGATCGACCCCGTCAAGACCGACCAGATTTTGCTCCACCTGACCGACCAGCTCCTTCAGAGCGACCAGGATTTGCTTCCAGTAAAACCAACCAGAATGCCACCATCTGAAACCGACCAGAATGCCACCATCTGAAACCGACCAGAATGCCACCATCTGAAACCGACCAGAAACACTTCTGCTCCTTCTGGACCGACCAGAAACACTTCTGCTCCTTCTGGACCGACCAGCTTAAATCGACCAGCTCCCTGACTTGCTTCCCAAGCCATACTATGACCGACCACCTCATTCCAGACCGACCCGACCAACTCCAGGACGACCAAAAACCTGCACATCTCCAATTCGACTCCGATTTCGACCAAAACTTCGCCAAACGACGAATCCGACGAAACCAGCTTATCTGATTCATCCAAACGCAATCACAAACATGTTATGCAACCAACAATATCCTCAATCTAACAATTTCCATCAAAACACATAAATTTCCTAAAACATGATAAGTGAATCATATGAACATAAAAACGGATCTAACTTGCATAATCTTGAGAAAAATCATAAAATTAACCATTTAAATTATCTAGATCGGATCCTAAGGTGATTCATATATAAAATGGACTTAGCATGGTGTGGATCTAAGGAAAATAACATGGAAATGATGAAATTAACATCCTAAAACCCATATACTTGCATGAATCCGAATGAGAGATGTAAATCACTCACCAATTATCCAAATCTAAGCAAAAGCAATGAAAACGCAATCCGGACAGCGAACACTTCGAATCAAACTCTTTAATCCGATGAATTCGCCCTTGAGACGATGTAGATTTAGCCTCTTATGGTGTAGATCTTCGATTTCCCTCCTTGGATTTTGGAATTTTTAATGGTGGAAAGATGTTAGAGGAAGAAGGAGATCAAAGCCTCCCCATAAGAGAATGGAAAATGCCAACCTTTCTCCATACCCCTTACCCCTATTTATAGTCTCCACCCACCCTCTAATGGGCCTTCTCCAAATCAGCCCATTAGCCTTCCAGAACCTGAACAGCCAACTGAAAAACCTTAAAACAGCGATTTCTCCCAAACCGTTGAACCAAATCCTTAATGTAACCACTCTACGGAAAGGGAATCATCAATTCCTTTCCAATGGCACAGGTCTCACCCTCTGATTCAACCTGAGTCAAAAGTTATGCCCAATACAAGACTGACAGGGGCAAAGTGGTCACAAACAAAATCGGTAAAAATTATGGACATGTCACACATCCCCATAAGCAACATATCAAAAGATGAGAATGATCCAACCCTCAGGGAATAAAATAAAAATATTTTACGATCTTCCGATACGTAAAATGCGGGCTGTTACACTTCGTCTTGCTTTAGCAAGCTTCCGCGCTTCGTTTCGCGCCTACCGGTTCCCGTGACCATTGGGTTAAGGTTGCATCGCTTCGCGCTTACGAACTCCCACGCTTCTTCTTGCTTTAGCAAGCTCTCGCGCTTCGTTTTGCACCTACGGATTCCTGCGAACCATTGGGTTAAGGTTGCATCGCTCCGCGCTTACGAACTCCCACGCTTCGTCTTACTTTAGCAAGCTCCCGCGCTTCGTTTCGCGCCTACGGATTCCCGCGAACCATTGGGTTAAGGCTGCATCGCTCTTACGAACTCCCACGCTTCGTCTTGCTTTAGCAAGCTCCCGCACTTCGTTTCGCGCCTACGGATTCCCGCGAACCATTGGGTTAAGGTTGCATTTCTCCACGCTTACGAACTCCCACGCTTAGTTTCGCGCCTACGGATTCCCGCGAACCATTGGGTTAAGGCTGCATCGCTCCGCGCTTACGAACTCCCACGCTTCTTCTTGCTTTAGCAATCTCCCGCGCTTCATTTCGCGCCTACGGATTCATGCGAACCATTGGGTTAAGGTTGCATCGCTCCGCGCTTACAAACTCCCATGCTTTGTCTTGCTTTAGCAAGCTCCCGCGCTTCATTTCGCGCCTACGGATTCCCGCGAACCATTAGGTTAAGGCTGCATCGCTCCGCGCTTACGAACTCCCACGCTTCGTCTTGCTTTAGCAAGCTCCCGCGCTTCGTTTTGCGCCTACGGATTCCCGCGAACCATTAGGTTAAGGTTGCATCGCTCCGCGCTTACGAACTCCCACGCTTCGTCTTGCTTTAGCAAGCTCCCGTGCTTTGTTTCGCACCTACAGATTCCCGCAACCTTTGGGGGATAAGGTTTTGGATCCGTGACAGCTTGTTGCTCTATTCGTCGTTTGATTCATTGGGACTTCCTTGATCAACCGTTGAATTGGTATTATCGGAGTTGCCTCATTTCGTCGGATCTTGAGGAAGCAAACGCCTACGGAATAGCCTGCAATGAGAAAATCATCTTTTAGCAAATTTTCATGTATATTTTGCAAGTCAGAGATTTACACAAGCAGGCAACATTTCATTCGTAGTACTTTTGCTTTGTACAATGCATGTAAACCATTATAGATTTTTTTTACAAGAAAGTAAAACATAGTAAAGAGTAGAGTAATGCAAAGAGGCGATAATGATCACTTATTCTGAGCCGTAGATATTAGATCATCATCAATGGTTGTTAGTTGATTATCAACCTTGGAGTGATCTGAGCAGAGGCTACGTTGCTTGGACCAGACTGATCATTTGATGCCCTTTGCCCTTGGGGAGCTGCAGAAGGATTTGCATCTTGGGAGTTCTTCACAAATTGTTGCAGACGGTTCTTCCTAATCAGCTCTTCAATCAATGATTTCAAGTGCCTGCATTCGTTGGTGTTTTGGCCTGGTTGATTATGATACCGACAAAACTTCCTGGATTTAGTCAGATGGTCATTCATTTTTATTGGCCGAGGCTCTGGGTAATCTTCTGTGTCCTTTGTGGCAAGGTAGATGTTCTCGAAAGTGTTATTCAGAGGAGTTAACTCAGACGAGTCAAGAAGGCGAATTTTTTTATTGGATTTGTTGTTGTTCCCGCTGTTGGCTCGCTTCTTCCCCTGAGTATTCTTTTGATCGCCCTGAGGAACAGTACTTTTGGGAGCCTCAAGAAGTTGGTTACCACCGATGATTTGAAGAGGTATAGGATTGTCGTCCACTCTCATGTACTCTTCTGCTTTCTTATAGAACTTGTCAAGTGTATTTGGTTCCTTCATCTTTATCCATCTTCCGAATTCACTTGTTTTGTCTATAGCGTCGTGTAAAGCCATGAGAATTATGCGTGGCTCTGGATTCCTTACTTCAGACAAGGCAACATTGAATCGACTAAGGAAGGCTTTGACAGTTTCCCCTGGATTTTGTTTCATCGCTGAAAGTGTTATAGAATCCTTGGCTTTAGTAGCGTACAGACGGAACTGCTCCTTGAACTTTTTGGTGAGGTCAGAAAATCGATCGATAGACTTGGACGATGGCTTTGTGAACCATAGTGATGTGACACCTTCTAAGTAGAGAGGAAAATATGTGCATCTCATCTCATCGGTTGCTTTATCCGCACTCATTTGCCCCTCGTATTTGAATAGGAAGTAGTTGGGATCAACTAGGCCGTTGTAAGGAGGCAAAGTCGGAGGATTGAACTTCTTAAGGCATTCTGCTTCAAGGATTCTTTCGGTGAATGGAGTCCTATCGGGAGAGAAGTCCCATTCTCTTTCGTCGTCCTTGCTAGCTTGATTCTTTTTCATGGCTCGTTCTATCATGTCCGAAATGTATTCTTTGGTGCTATGGCGCTCTGTGAAGCTGAGCTCTTTACCAAATGTTCGCCTAGGCATATGACCTCGATTAGAGAGTTCTGGCTCTTTGCCTTCTCGACGAAGAGGTGCCCCCGTGATAGGATTGGTGGCTTTTCGAGCGTTCACTTCGAAATGGTTCTTAGATTTTGATTTCAATTCTTCTATGTTAACTTCGTCCCTTCCACTCGTCCAATCATAATCATCTTCCATATTGTCATTGCGGTTATGATCGGAAGCGGGCGATTTATCGTTCTCCTCGAGATCCACATGCACTTTTGGAGGGGCTTGAATTGGTTGAGCATTTAGAAGAGCGTTCATTTTTTCCATTAGAGCATCATTAGCATCCATCAAAGTTTTATTTGAAGTTTCAATTTGGCGGTTCACGTTGGCAATAACGACATTTAGTTCATTTCTAGTTACGCCAGCTCCACTTATCGAATTTTCACCAACATCGAAATGGTTAGTAAGTGGTGTCTCTTCATTAGCAACATCATCGGCTTATATCACGGTTTTGCTAATGGTCTTCTTAGACTTTGCCATGATTTTGGAGAAGGATGCAACTTAGAGCTTTAATGCAAGGATCTCAACTTTGGGAGAGTGCGAGAAGAGGTAGGAGATGCGAGTGCGGCCCCACGGTGGGCGCCAAATGTTTTCTCCAAATTTGGGATCAAACACCAAAGGTGTAAAACTACACTTCACCGATTTGGTAAGAATATGGAACCGCGTAATCGCAAAATAAACGGATAAAAGCAAGTACGAACACAAAGGAATTTTTATAGTGGTTCGATTCTCTATGAATCTACGTCCACTTTCAATCAATTCTCATTATGATATTCAAGCTTACAACATATGAATTTTTCCTCATTACAATCATTTCTCTCTTTTAACTCTCTTTCCACTCTCTTGACGATCTACTTTCACTTGAATATGGCGAAGAAAAGGAAAGAAGTTTAGCTTTGTGATGAATCTTCAACCACTTATGTGCTTTGATCCTTTTCCATAATCTTCATAGATTTCATAGTGAATTAACATTCGATTTTGGCTTTGGAGAGGATTAGAGATCTTTTGAATGATGTTTGGGAGATTCATCTTGTAGCTTGAATGAGATCGAAAGCCCTTAGATTCGACTGGAGAAAGCTCTTATGGCCATTGATTTGGATTTGATCTCCATGAAGTTAGAAAAGTGTTGATGAATCCATAGAAGCCATTAGAGAAGTTGTAGATAAGCTTTGAATTTGACGGAGTCTCCTCCTTGGAATGAATTTTCGGTCCCCCCCTCAAATGAATCATGAGGGGTATTTATAGGTGATTTTGGCCCGGGTGGCAAATCCGTAATTATGCAGAAAAACGATATGACTCAACTCGCCATGACTCCACTTCGACATGACTTCATTTCGACATGATTCCATTTGCCATGACTCATCTCGCCATGACTCATGTCGCCATGGTGAAATGCGGTATAACTTTCGGTGGCACTTTGGTAAATATGTGTGTGGGTACAACTGTCATGTAGCTGTCCTTCACGTGTAGACCTTGCGGCATGAATATGTGGCATTTAAGATCTTGGACGACATGATGCATATCGTTAACTGCTGAATGACATGGTTTGCTGCTTCCCTTCCAAGGCCATCCCTTTTAAAAGCCCAACGGTATGACTTTGAAGCGGCATGCGCACTGACAGCTGGTTCCAGTCGTATAGTTGAGGCCACGTGTATTTCATGCTCATTTTATTGTATATTTGTCAAACCTGTACTAACGACTTGCTTTGCTTCACACGGCATGATAGCTTCTGTGCTGTACTTCCAACTCATCGACATGTCATACCGCCTAAACCATTCATGCGACATGAGTGTTCAAAACCGTCATGGATTATAGAAGATCCCATGGCGCTCTTTTTAGTCCACACGTCATATTGTTAGCCCGTTGAAGACCTGATGTTCTTTTTCCTCACACACACCCTTCTGACGTACCCTTATATATTATAAAAGACTCTTCCATTATTCAATATATTTGCATGTAGCAGTTTATATATTTACACTTGCACTAAATCACACGCCATGTGGTACTTTCATTTATAGTGAGCGACATGGTTAAGGTGAGCACCATGTATAAATGGCAATATTATAACATACGGTATGCTCTCTTAAGCCGCGAGAACCATGTCGAAGATGTCGAGTGCGACTTGCGGTATGAATACCACGTGATGGCTTGAACTAAGTCATATGGACGACTTGACACTAATAGTGGCATGACGCGCTTTGTAACGACCCAGCGCATTTCGGCCTCGAAAATCGACATAAATACCTTTACCGTAACTCATGTCGATCCTCTAAGCACCGAAAACACTGGATAGTTAATGAAAGAAATTAGAGGGTGAGATAAGAAAGAAAGAAATATTAGAATAGAAGAAGAAGAAGAAACACCACACAGAGTCTCACATCGCAGCGGAACAAAATATAATACAGAAATAATCTTTATTGAAAGCTTTAAAATACTTACAGTATCAGAGTACATCATACCATGGGACAGTTATAATAGCATGTTCCCATATACAACACACAGCGGAATAGTAGTAATATCATACGTCTGGACTCTTCCAGCTCGTCTCTTCACAGTAGTCGATAACCTGAACCTGTACAACCCGGCCTAACCCGAGCATTTACAAAACACCGGGTCAGTCTGGTGAACCAGAGTGAGAAAAACTCGCACAGTATTTGGGTGAGCCATCCAATCATGAATTTAAAGTTCAAAATCTTTTCAAAAGAAAAGGATAATCGTAAGACCAAATCCACACATAAATATGGACGGTTTTTACCTTACGATAACCCAAAATAGTTTTGAAACCAATATCTTGTCTGATATTATAATAATGTCTAAACACAAGTAAATAGAAATCTAGTGGAACGCTTGCATCTCACGCTCCACATATATAGTATACAATCAAAACCGCAGGCGCTTATTGGAGATTTGATTCCGACTATGACAAGGTATGGGACCACCTGCCGATAGTGTATCTCTAGAGACGAATACACTGGGTTCAACAAGAACATCTTGCAACCCGGCCCTCACATGACCGACCAATCATTTCGCTTGAGTGTATCGAATGTATATCACCGACGGTTGGGATCAGCAACCGTCTCCCGATAAGGGACAACATCGAAACATAGATTTAAGAAACAAATAGGACTTCCTCTAGATAGGTGATTATACACCCTAATGGGAGCGACCCACATAGCCATGCTGCCTGCCCGATTTTTGTCATTCCCCGGTTGATGAGGCTTGAGGCCAGAATTAACTTCTGATCATCTGGTCATCATTCACTTTGAATGCCACATCGTCAGATCCGTCAGATATCACTAATTGACGTCCACAAAAATACTCTAGTCGAAAGCTAAGAGAATGGCAATTTCCCCGCCAACAACTATAGCACGTTTGAAGAAATCAACGTACGTGATCCTTTTGAAATACTCTGTCAGACACTCGTCCATACAAGTCATCCAGGAACAGGATGAACCGAAGGCACTCTCCTACTGCATCCATATAGGAATCACCCCATGGATCAGTAGCGAGAAGTCCTTGCAACCCGTAGAATCCAACCACGACAGAATCACAGCTTATCTCTGCTTGCCAGGCAGAGAATATTAGTGGTTCTTCCATTTATGAAAATCCACGGTCTTCAATGCTCCATCTCGAACATCTTCTGATATCTTCACGTATTTGTTGGTCAGAATGGTTTTCGAATATAAATTCGATCCCGGTCTTCCCATACCAACAATCGTATTGGACAGGTTTGATAGTCGGTGTTTTAACTATCAAAATATACAGTGTTTCATCCATGACACTCCAATGAGTTCACTAGTTCAGTATTCAGCATCACTTGGCCTTTACAAACTGATTTACTTTTGTTAAATTAAAACTTCTAACTCCTTTAAATATTCAAAAATATGATATTTGAATACTTCTAATTCGATTTAACTCTAATCGATTAACTCTAATTGATTAACACTAACTGGTTTATTCTAACTGACTAACTCGACTTATTTAACTAATATTCGACTTAACTCCATTCGCTTGACTCTAGATCGCAGCGATCACAATGGTTACGCCTGATTCCCTCAGGAAACATCCGACCGCCGTAGGCTATCTGCAGCCCTGCGAATTACGCTACCAGTCGTGCGAAATGACAACTCATCCTGAATAACTATGTTTGACTAACACTATCTTGGATAACTATATTTTTATATATTAATGTCCTCAGAACCATTACGTTATAATACTTAGTAAATAACTTATAACCATATTCAATTTCCACTTAATTCTCCTTTCAAAACATTTGTTACATTATCACGAACCTCTTGACGATTACCAACTAATATCATCTTCAGATAATCCCGATGTTGTTCAAGTTGGGGTATTTTAATTACCTCTCAGACCTTGATCAACAACGTTCTTATCCTCAGATAAATACAAGTTGTAATCAAACCAATATTCTATTCCAGTCTCCTTTCAAACTCTATTCGACCATTTCCACTTTGGAAATCTCATTTCAAGTTTCCCCTTTTTACTTGACCTTGTTTTCAAGTAACGTTAATGTAAAATTAACGCCTTAACACGTTCAATCTCATCTACATAACCCTGGTTTATTGTAAACCTTTTATCTTCATTTCCTTTGACTTAATTCAAAGCTTTAAGCAACATTTATTCAAACCATTGCATTTGCTTGCAATTCCCTTTTAACTTTGTTATAAAAAAAATTGGGTTTTAAAGATAAAACCTGTTCACACCCTTTTCACCATTCAACTGGATTACATTTCAACATTGGTTACTTTTGAAAAGTAATTTTCCACATTCTCCCTAATTAAAACAATAATTTTCCTAAATCATTAACTTCCTTTATTTACTAAAATAAAGAGTAAATCTTTTATAAAATCTTATTTAAAGTTAAAACAATATTCTTTACCACTTCATTTCGCAAATTCGAAGCAAACTAATTTGATAGTCGATCCCAGTTAAAACAGTCGAATTTGTCAACTCAAAACTCGATTATCTCGTTAATCGACTCATATTAGTTCTCACTTTAAATAAATTAAAAATATAATTCATTTAAATAAATTTCCATAAATGGTTTCTTTACAAAACGATTATCAAAGTTCAACCACTCGATTCCGTTCTTATCCTCATACTTGGAGTTCTGATTACCTTCAGCATTTACTTTATAAAATAACTCAATAACAAATCAGAGTCTTGAATAAATAAAATATTTATTTAAATTCTTTTTAATAACTTTTCTTCAAAATAACATCTTTTTAAAATCTAACTCCAGTTATAAAATAAATTTTATAATTTCATCTCTATCGATTCACCTGACGGTGAATAAATATTTATAAATGGTTGATTTTATGGGCCATGCGTTGCCAAATACTCAACCCTTACCACCCACTGGTTTTAACTGACAAATGTTGAATATTCAAAAATCAACCATCACATCAAACACAACAAACAGGGCGGTTCATATATGATTATATGAAAATAATATATTTGAGGAATCCGGTTGGATCCCTCCAACCTGTCCTTCCCTGTCATCACAACGGTTATCACAAACCAGGTCAAACAATTCCATTTAACTGATATATCATGGCAAATAGCAACTATTTTATATCAACTAACCAACAAAACATTTTCATCAGTTCATCCAGTTCAAACAAAACACGTTTATTTTTATAAACGTGACCAACGAGGTAAATTACCTTCATTGGGTCCAATTCGTTAAAATAACGATTTGGTATTTCACTAAAATTAAATGACTGTTTAATTTCATTAAATAAATCAACAAACAAACATATATTGGCAAACAGTCAACTATAGCAAACAGAGCACACAAAATAAAAATACCCAATTTATATAAAATATAAATGGGAAACTGAGTGAGTTTAACTCACCTTGATTTGATTTGTTGAAACGGTTTGTCTCACAAGTTTTCAGCTGCGCTCGACTGCGTCCGTTTCAAATCTCAAAATCTTATGCCCGTTGATATGATTTCAATGCTCCTTGTTAGGTTCGATTCACCACTCTTTGCACCATTTTTGTACTGTCCATCTTCCCTAATGCCTTTCTTCTTGCTCATGGTGCTTTCAGCCCCTTATTCCCTTCTTCGAACTGCTACAGATCAGCACAAAAGCCACGCTTCCACTTCAATTCCCCTCCTTGCGCTGCATGCATGCAGCATGTTGGACCAACGTTTCCCCCTTTTTGTTCTTTTTTTTTCTCCAAAATGTCGGGTTCCGATTGCATGCAGGTAAGGAGAGAAAAAAAGAAAAGAAAAGGAAATGGCAAGTTTGGTTCAAAAAAACAAGGTTAGCTTGGTTTTATCTTGGTTTGAGGAAACTCGGTTTTCACCGTTAACTGAGATGAAAAACAAACAGAGGAGTTGTTCTTATATAGCGGAGACACCGTGGGAGCCAAGTCTTCTCGAATAGGGATGCAAGAAAAATGTAAACAGCAGCAGAGTAGGGTAGAAAATTTTTAAACTTGGTCGGCACGGCTCACAAAACGTCGTTTCTTAGGTGAGGTACTGTCTTCACTCTATTTGGTCTGTCCTACAGAACGAAAACAAAGTTTGACGGCTTGATGGATTATATATAGTTGAGCCTCAATATTTTATTTTATTTTAATTTCGTTAGATGGATTTTAATAAAACGTGGAGGAAAAGTTAGAACAAAATTTAGTTGGTTCGTTCGTTTCTGGTAGAGGCACTGTCAAAATTAAAGTTCCGCGCATGAAGTTGTTTCCCAAAATAGCTTTACGTCATTCATGTATAGTGTGGATGGCTACAAATAATATTATTTTATTATGCATAACTTTCCACGAAGAAATGTGTCAAATTTCCTACATAAACCCTCAGTTTTTGATAAACAAATAGGTAATCCTAGCATAAAAAAATATTCCGGACCCAATGGGACAGGTTTCGTCGAATTCCGACACCGTTTGTGAAAATCCCTTAGAAAATATCGATGAAAAACACCGAGCTTTAATTCCTAAAAATTACAGAAAAAATCCTAAAAATATGAGGCCTTGACGTTTCACTAGACCTCTTCCTAAGGTTTCGTATGAAACTTGTTTCGTTGAATCTGGAGTTCGTTTGACCAGTTAACCATTCAATAAAAGTTACCCCAGTTCTAAAAGAAAACCCCACTCGTTTTTCGGACCTTAATCGACGAAAATAAAAATACCTTTGTAATCAGCGATGTGTCAGGATTCCAAAAATATAATAATACCGGTAGTTTGACTCATATTGTGAAACCCCAAAATGTTGATTACAGGGTGCAAAATACTTCACATAAAAAGTTGCTTATTTAATTAATTAAAAATTACCGTAAAATTCTAAAAATTAAATTATCACTACGCCTCAAAAGAACCTCGTCTAAATTTGAATCCGATACCTAGTTATATCGAATAAACTGTTACGATCGATAAACGACTACGCCGCTGTTTTTCTGCCAAATTGGTTTGGGCATAACTTCCAATCTACACGACGAAATCCCAATTTTTCTTTTTTTATATGAAAACTATCATCAACACGCTTCCAACATTTCTTGTTTCACCGAAATCCGACTTATATCGAATCCTGTATTCTCAGTTGAAGTTCAAAACTGCATATTACGAACTGTAGCGTTATTCCGGGCTCATTTTATAAATATATATCATTCAAACCTCGTTTTATTATCGAATTAAATATTAAATTCCATTAATATTCCAAATAAAATATTTAAAATAAATAAATCAAATTAAATATTAGACGGTCAAAACACGGGACATTACACGCTTCATGAGTTGGTGACCGGCATAATGACTTGTCAATCGACATGCAGCTTATGGCATATACTTCATGTTGTGTTAACGACTTAGAATCATGTCGCGTTTAAATCGGCTTAAGATCATGGCGCATGGAACGCCTTAAGACCATGTCGGACTAACGACTTGGACCATGTCGCATTAGCGGCTTAGTTGGAGCGGCTTAATTTGTCCGATATGGTTTGGCATACACTCCAAGTCGTGTTTAATGACTTAGAGCCTTATCGCGAAAACAACTTAGTCTAGTTTTGACGACTTGAATGGGTATGGCACAGACCATGTCGCTTTGATGGCTTACCGCTTTAGGCCGTAACCAGTCCAAAGATCTTTGGCACTTGCTTTTTTGAACTGCGTTATAATAACGGTGTTAACACCTTTATTATTTTCAATATCAGGTTGACTTAGAGATGTAATAAAGTTAATATTATGCCATTTGTTTGAAGAATCTGAATCTTATTTTTAACTCTGAACTGTAAAGAATGGTTTGCCTTATTCACATGCATTATCATGTTGACAGTTTCAAATAGAAAAAAAAACAGAAATTAATTCACTGCTAGTTACTTATATAATAACTGTGTCATGATATCTTTTTCCAAAGGACTATTATATTGCAAAATAGAAATTGGAACTCACAAGCAAAGTACACCATGTGAATCTCAGTATTCCCAAGCTTCAAAGGAACTTCATGATCAGATAGATATATACACTTATACCTGTCGCAATCTGAGGAATCATGTTAATAATATAAGGGAATTGCCTCAATTGCTTATATATATGTACAAAAAACAAATATTGACCATTTAAGAAGAAATTCTTGCTCTATGTAGAGAAAGATGGAATCAAAAAACATAAAAGTTGGTGGCCTAAAATAGACATTCGTGCACCTTTTTTTGGATAAACATACAACATGAACCAAATAATAACAAAATACTTGGTACTGATACATAACAAGCTTGAACATGCATTAGCTTTTTGACATCTACATGAAGTTAAAATAGATGATATATGACACACATATGTCAAATATGTGAGAAAATACTGCAAATATACTGAAGGGATTGAAGTATTGAACATACAAGTAATGTATCCTTTGTATATCTCCGAATTTGCATATTTATAGCCTACATAAATCACTTAACTAACCATTTCTTCAACCTTTTTTATACATGATTCTTTGACCTCCATTCCTAGACCTAGTTTTGTCCTTTATTAATTATTTTCATCTTTGCCCTGTATTGTTGTTAAAATTGCAAAAATATACCAAAGTTTAAGCTTTGTATATTCTTGCTAACTTCTTCATATTTCAGCGAGCTTGATCCATATGTTATTCAATAATGAAAGGTAGGAAAAGCACCATCCTTTCTTTAAGTTATTTAATTACTAGAAGAAATATGAAATCTTTAAGTTAATCCACTTGTGGATTAACTCACAAAATAGTTGTGGATCAACTTACTAAAGTAAAAATGTGGATTAACTGACAGAATGTGTGAATAAAAATAAAACTTACCTTTGTAATATTGTATCCGTGAACAAGTTTGAAAGTTTGATGTCTGTTGGACTTCTATGAGTTCGTGTATGTGTTGAAGTTTAAATACCCCTCCTGAATTATATGTAAGGTATCAGTTGCATACTTGTAGTGAATTTGATATTTACAAGTTGATATGGAGTTATACTCCAGTGAACTGAACGATAAGTTTCAAGTCAGGGATATATTTGTAACGACCCGCATTCTATGCATCGGAGGATCGTAGAACATATATTTCTTTCTCATATGAAGTCGTACGGTCATGTAACTTTGGGAAACATCTATTAGAGTCATTTCCCATGCTTATGATTTTTGTCGATTTTTAAATGACCATTTTGCCCCTAGTTGGTATTGTTTTGGCCATAACTTTTGATTGGAAAGGAATTTTGACCTAAAACCACTTCCATTAGATTCGTTTGATGGTTTACCTTTCCGTAGAGTGGTCATAATAGCCGAAAGGACTTACCGTTTGGGAGATATGGCTGAAATAAGGTTTGGAAGGTGAAAAACTGCTTAACCGGGCCAAATATGGTGATTAGTGAATAGGCCCATAACCCATTTCGGGATTAGGGTTATGGGGAGGCTGAAATGAGTTAGAAAATCATTCCATTTCAGTTTCCTAGCCTCCACTTATCTCCAAGAAACCCTAAAAATGGCCTCCAACCTCTAAATTACCTTCAAATCATCTTTTGGTCAAGGATTAAGCTTAGCAACCTCTAATCAAAGAAGATCTACACCAAATCAACATTGGAGCTGCTGTTTAGCATTGGGATTTGCATCAAATCAGATATTTATTTCAGATTTTAGTTTATTTGTGGCTAAGGTGAGTGATTTGCATAGTTCCTCACTAATTATGGCTAATTAAGGGTAATTAGTATTAATTAGCGAATTTAAACATGATAAAATTCTGGAAAAATGTTTACAAATTCTTAAATGATGTTTTAGACCTATGATATGAATTTGGGTTAATTTGGTTAAGTTTTGCTAATCCTATCATTAGTTTCACCTAAACATGCTTAAGGGAAAATATGGGGTTTTGGCTATGTTTGATCCATTTTGACTTATCATATTGATGTTTTGGTGTTTGAGGTCACTTCTATTTGTTGCTATGACTGTATGGTATGCTTTGTGATTGTTTAGAAGTGTTAGATTGGTCGAAAACGCCGTCGAATGGCGTAAAACAAGTCGCAGGGAAGCTGTGCAAGGACCGGATCGCGGATCGCCCTATGTGCCACGACCCGGACCGGAGACCACGATCCAATGGTGGGAGGAGCTCGAACTCGAACCGCGTCACGCGCTGGAGCACCCGATCGCATGCCATCTCCGATCCGACCCGATCCACTTCAGAAACTCACGATCCGAACCGATGTGCATTCACGATCTGAAGGGGGAGTAGCATCACGACCGAAGGGAAGCGCCACGAGCTATGGAGCACGACCCGAACCAGTGGGAGTGCCTCGACCCGATCCAACCTGACGAAGGTGGAGCACGATCCGAACCGGTGAGGAAGCACGGTCACGAACTTAAGGGCGCCAGGGAACCACGAACTGGAGGGTACCACGATCCATTGAAAGACGATAAAGGCCGAACCGATCCGGTGATGATCAATAACCCGAGATGCAAAGGTAGTCCAAATGGAAGTTAGAGCTCAGGATCCAGTTGGGAACCGATGAGTTCACTTCATGGTTGGACTTTGCTGCGGGACGTGTGCTAAGGAGTTGTCGACGTTCATAACTTCGATTCACCACCAAAAATGAATGATGGGCTACTTATCAGTGCAGTAGAGTCATTATGACTCGAGGGGCAAGGTGATGGTAGCAAGACTACGTTATCAGTGCAGTAGAGTCATTACGACTCAAGGGGCAAGGTGATGCGTAGTAAGACTATGAGCCAGCACAGATGGGGTGAATAACTCCATGGGGCAAGTGGACACAGTAAAGGATTGGTAAGACTATGAGCCAGCGCAGATGGGTTGAATAACTCCATGGGGCAAGTGGACATAGTAAGGACTGGTAAGGCTATGAGCCAGCGCAGATGGGGTGAATAACTCCATGGGGCAAGTGGACATAGCGAAGGATTAGTGGCTACGTTATCAGTGCAGTGAAGCCATTTATGACTTCATGGGGGCAAAGTGATCGGAGCAAGTATGGGTGATCGAAGTGGTGAATATCGTATGCTTTACGCACTGAGTGAGAGATGTGAGGATGGATGCTATGTTTGATTGTTTGCCATCACTATGACATGCACACCCCCACCTCCGTATCTTTACACCATTTGATATGGCACCTTAGAGTGTTGTACAGTATGTAGTGCTAACTCTTTGGTTGCAGGTCCAGGTTCAGGTATGTTTTAGTCTACCTGTTATTGTTCACTTTAGATGCTTATCGCTCATACCAGGCTTTATGTCTGACCCAGAGTTTTATGTCTCCTCTTATTACTCTGGGTGCTCACACGAGCAGACTAGAGACAAGTTAGCTGGTGATGCGCGAGTAGCTGATTCGGAGGCAGGTAGGAGGCTTCCACGTATGATATATATATTCTCCCTGTGTCGTTGGTGGTCGCTACTTAGGCATTAGTAGTGTACCTCCTTTATCTTGCTTTTGCTTTGAGACAGTTTGAAAAGTTGTAATAAGCTGTATTTTGGATTTCCGCTGCTATGATGTTTAGTTTTGGTT
Source organism: Allium sativum (assembly GCA_030737875.1). Classification (NCBI taxonomy): domain Eukaryota; kingdom Viridiplantae; phylum Streptophyta; class Magnoliopsida; order Asparagales; family Amaryllidaceae; genus Allium; species Allium sativum. The sequence goes on from CM060918.1 coordinate 458,583,287, forward strand.
TTCAGCTTATGCACTGTCTCACCTGTTTTATGTCAAGTATGTTATTATTATATTTTATTCTATGCGCTGTGAGACATTCTACAGGTTCTTTGTTAGTTCATTTCCTTCTTCCCTTTTTCTTTCTGACGATCGTCTCGTGCTAACTGGACATGTGTACAGCGCACCTTTGGAGTAAGTGTCGGTTGCTGCGGGGCATGCCGTCACATTTGGTATCAGAGCTCTAGGTTGCGTAGTTAACCTAGGGAAAGACACTAGGGAGAGATAGTACGTATATTAGAGCGCGTATTTGTGATTACTTTGGTTTTCAAAAGCTATATATATACACTATTGGTAGTATAAGAATGAAGTCGCACTGCACTAGCACCACTATGGGGTCGTTAATCGTTTCCCTTTTTCAGATTGACGATGAGCCGAGACACGAGGGGTGCTGGTAGAGGAACCAACCATGGGAATGCCGCTGACATGAGGGCGATGTTTACTAACCTCATGAGAGACATGCTTAGAGAAGTGCAAGGGGCGGTTCCCAATCCCGGAGTTGGTATTGGTCCAGTAGTGCAGGCGCCTAGGGTCGATTTCGCCAAGTTGTGCAAGGATTACACTAACCTTGGTGGGAAGCCATTCCACGGGACGGAGTCGGCCACAGATGTTCAAGACTGGATGGATAGCTGTGACCGTATCTTTGATGACTTAGGTCTTGAGGATGCGATGAAGAGAAGACTAGCGTCTCGTCAGCTGCAAGGGCGAGCAATGAATTGGTGGAATGCCATTAGAATAGCTACTCCAGAAGATCAGGTTACTTGGGTTCAGTTCAAGGCTCTCTTTAGCGAGAAGTTTATTCCAGCTGCCCAGAAGTCAGTGTTGTTCAAGAGGTTCTCAGAGCTCAAGCAGAATGGTAGGGCAGTCTCTGACTATATTGCTGAGTTCGACACTCGAAGTATGGACTATCTCTTATCGATACTCCTGAGAAGAAGAATGAGAAGTTCATTACTGGCTTGGATGGATACTTGGGGGAAAGGCTTATCAACCACATCGATGAGACTTTTGAATCGATTGTGGGGAAGGCTTTGAGATCAGAGAGTCTTTACCCTAAGACGCAGACTGAGGCTGCATCTGCAGAAGGGCCAAAGCCGCAAGTAGGCGGTGGAGGAAAGAATAACTCTCAGAATAAGAGGAAGCAGGACCAATCTAAGGGTGGCCAGAAAAAGAACAAGAAGGATGTTGAGTGCTTCAGCTGTGGTAAGAAGGGCCATTATGCTAAAGAATGTCGGGCCAAGCCAACGGAAAGGAAGTGCTACAACTGTGGCCAAGTGGGACATCATAAGGATAAGTGTCCGCAACCTCTTAAGTAGAAGCAGATTGTGAAAGCATATGCTATTGATGCTGTTACTTCTTCGTCGAATGCCCCAACTACGGCGGAGAAAGGAAAGAATGTCGTTATTTAAGGTATGCTTTCTATTTATGGTATACCAGTTCGAGTTTTGTTTGATACAGGGGCTTCCCATTCCTTCATATCTAGTGACCTGGTAGATAGGTTGGGACTGGAACCCGAGATAGTCGATAGACCATTGGTTGTGACAAACCTGATTGGTGGTTCGACTAGCCTTAGTATGATTTGCAGGAATTTGGTCTTATCGAGTCATGGATGTATGTTTGTTTGTGATTGCTTTGTTTTGGGCTTTACTGGGTATGCATTATATTGGGAGTCGATTGGCTCCAAAGATACGGGGTGGTGGTAGACTGTGAGGGCTTTTTGGTGACAGTTAGGGCGGATGATGGGCGGAGGGTAGTGTTTGGTAGTCTACCTAGTGATGGGGTTATGGCTAGTTTTGTAAATTCACTCGACATCCCGCATGATGAGTTGTCAGATGTGCCCGTGGTTGGCTAGTATCCGGACGTCTTCGAGGAGGTGACCGGGCTTCCACCACACTGAGAGATTGAGTTCCGTATTGATTTAGTGAAAGATGCCAGACCTATAGTGATGCCACTTCGTCGCATGGCACCAAGGGAGCAGCGATAGCTCGGGGTGCAAGTCAGCAATCTTTTGAAGAAGGGATTTATTAGAAGAAGTGTCTCCAAGTGGGGAGCACCAGTTGTGTTTTCCACTAAGGCAGATGGTTCCCTTCGTTTGTGTGTGGACTATCGCGGTAACGAGGAAGAATAAGTATCCTCTACCGCGGATAGATGATTTGTTTGATCAACTGGAAGGAGCAAGAGCGTTCTCCCAGATGGACCTCACGACAGGATTTCATCAGCTTCGATAGCAGAAGAGAGTGTTCCGAAAATGGCATTTAGGACGCCGTCTGGATTTTATGAGTGGTTGGTCATGCCATTTGGGTTGACCAATGCACCAGCCTACTTTGTGGATCTTATGAATCGAGTATTCAGAGATCAGTTGAATAAGTTTGTTCTTGTGTTCGTGGACGATATCCTTGTTTACTCAAGGACAGAGGAGGAACACAAGGGACACTTGAGGATAGTGATGGAGGTGTTGAGGAAACACCAATTGAAAGCGAAATTCTCTAAGTGTCATTTTTGGAGAAGGGATGTGAGATTCTTGGGTCATGTTGTTTCAGAGAGTGGTATTGCCGTGGACCCTGCGAAGGTGGCTATGGTACAGGATTGGCCTATGCCCAAGAATGCAACAGATGTAAGAAGTTTCATGGGATTAGCTGGATATTATCGTAAGTTTATCCAGGACTTCTCCAAGATAGCAGCACCGTTGACTTAATTGACTAAGAAGAATCAGTCCTTCATCTGGGACGGAGTGTGTGAGGATGCCTTCAAGAGTCTAAAGGAGAAGTTGACGCGTGCGCCAGTGTTAGTCATTCCTAAAGGGAATGAAGAGATGACGGTATACACGGATGCTTGTGGTACTGGACTGGGTGCTGTATTGATGCAAGGAGGTAGGGTAGTAGCTTATGCTAGTCGACAGCTAAAGCCGCATAAGAAGAAGTATCCTACCCATGATTTGGAATTAGCAGCGATCGTGTTTGCGCTGAAGATGTGGAGACATTATCTCTTGGGAGAAGGATTTGAGTTGTTTACCGATCATAACTCGTTAAAGTATCTTTTCTCCCAGAAAGATCTGAATCTCCATCAGCAGAGATGGTTAGAGTTCTTGGCTTCGTATGATTTTGATATCGCATACACGCCTGGGAAAGGTAATGCGGTAGCCGATGCCTTGAGTAGGAGACATGCCAGTTTAGGGGCAATGTTTCTTGAATGGAAGCAACTGGAGTATATCGCGGGGTTTGATTTCAGACCAAGGTGCGAATTGGATCCAGTTATGCTAGCTAGTTTGGCGATCAGACCCACTTTGATAGAGCGGATTGGTTCCAGCCAGAGGGACGATCCTAATCTATTGGAAATCATCTCCAAGTTAGAGATGAACATCGACGGTGAGGAGATGAATGTGTATGAGCTTGATCGAGATGGATGGCTTCGAAAGAATGGAAGACTAGTTGTACCCAACGTAAATGGTTTGAGAGATGAAGTGCTTAGAGAATGTCATCACTCAAAACTAACTATACATCCCGGTGGTAATAAGATGTATCGACACATGAGGCAGACTTACTACTGGGAAGGGATGAAAAGGGACGTTGGGAAGTTTATATCCAAATGCATGAATTGCCAACAAGTTAAAGCCGAGCAAAAGAAGCCTAGTGGTTTGTTGCAACCATTAGAAATTCCCGAATGGAAATGGGAACAAGTCTCGATGGATTTCATCGATGGTTTACTAAGGACTAGATCGGGATATGATAGCATTTGGGTAATTGTGGATCGATTGACTGAGAGTGCAAGATTTATACCAATCAAATCGACCAGAACGGCAGCCAAGTTGGCAGAATTGTATATGAAGTGGGTAGTGAGATTTCATGGAGTACCCAAAAGCATTGTAAGTGGCCGAGACCCATTGTTCACTAGTGGGTTTTGGAAGAGCTTACAAGAGGCTCTAGGGTCAGAATTACATCTCAGTACCGCATATCATCCTCAGACCGACGGTCAGACGGAGAGGGTGAATCGTATATTGGAAGATCTCTTGAGAGCTTGTATATTGGATTTTGGTGGATCATGGGATGACCATTTGCATCTAGTAGAGTTTGCATATAATAATAGCTACCAATCCAGTATCGGTATGGCTCCATATGAAGCTTTGTACGGAAGACCGTGCAACTCACCATCATGTTGGATAGAGACTGGCGAGAAGTTTGTGCTTGGACCAGATGTGGTGAGAGAAACTTCCGATAAGATTAAGATCATTCAACAACGAATGAAGGCTGCTCAAGATAGGTAGAAGAGTTATGCTGATAAGAGGAGAAGAGACTTAAAATTCTCCGTTGGTGACTTGGTGTTCATCAAGATTTCTCCGTTGAAGAGCGTAATACGATTTGGCAGGAGAGGGAAATTGGCACCAAGATTTGTTGGCCCATTCCCTGTTCTTGAACTAGTCGGGAATTTGGCATATAGAGTTGGCTTACCAGAGAAGATGGCGGGAGTTCACAATGTATTTCATATTTCCCAACTAAGGAAGTTCGTTCATGACTCAGATGTGACTATTTCACCTGATCAGTTAGAGGACTTCGAAGTAGAACCCGAGGCGGTTGGGAACCGCAAGCCGATTCGTATCGTGGGGCACGATACTAAGCAATTTCGAAGGAAGGCGGTGAAGCTAGTCAAGGTTCGGTGGGGCGAGGACGAGAATGATTGTACTTGGGAGACAGAGGAGAGCATTAGGAAGGCATGTCCAGAACTCTTTGCCTGGTAAGACTTACTTCGTAATTTAGTTATTCCGCATGCTAGGATAGACTTGTTTTGCTTGTTTTGCATGTTTGATTGTTGTTTTATGATTGATAGGCATGCGGGACACTTTTGTGTGGTTTGCTTAGGGAATTTCGGGGGCGAAATTTCTTAAGGGGGGGGGGGGGGGGGAGAGTGTAACGACCCGCATTCTACGCATCGGAGGATCGAAGAATATTTATTTCTTTCTTATATGAAGTCATATGGTCATGTAACTTTGGGAAACATCTATTAGAGTCATTTCCCACGCTTATGATTTTTGTCGATTTTTAAATGACCATTTTGCTCCTAGTTGGTACTGTTTTGGCCATAACTTTTGATTGGAAAGGAATTTTGACCTGAAACCACTTCCATTAGATTCGTTTGATGGTTTACCTTTAGAGTGGTCATAATAGCCGAACGGACTTACCGTTTGGGAGATATGGCTGAAATAAGGTTTGGAAGGTGAAAAACTGCTTAACCGGGCCAAATAGGGTGATTAGTGAATAGGCTCATAACCCATTTCGGGATTAGGGTTATGGGGAGGCTGAAATGAGTTAGAAAATCATTCCATTTCAGTTTCCTAGCCTCCACTTATCTCCAAGAAACCCTAAAAATGGCCTCCAACCTCTAAATTACCTTCAAATCATCTTTTGGTCAAGGATTAAGCTTAGCAACCTCTAATCAAAGAAGATCTACACCAAATCAACATTGGAGCTGCTGTTTAGCATTGGGATTTGCATCAAATCAGATATTTATTTCAGATTTTAGTTTATTTGTGGCTAAGGTGAGTGATTTGCATAGTTCCTCACTAATTAGGGCTAATTAAGGGTAATTAGTGTTAATTAGCGAATTTAAACATGATAAAATTCTGGAAAAATGTTTACAAATTCTTAAATGATGTTTTAGACCTCTGATATGAATTTGGGTTAATTTGGTTAAGTTTTGCTAATCCTATCATTAGTTTCACCTAAACATGCTTAAGGGAAAATATGGGGTTTTGGCTATGTTTGATCCATTTTGACTTATCATATTGATGTTTTGGTGTTTGAGGTCACTTCTATTTGTTGCTATGACTGTATGGTATGCTTTGTGATTGTTTAGAAGTGTTAGATTGGTCGAAAACGCCGTCGAATGGCGTAAAACAAGTCACAGGGAAGCTGTGCAGGGACCGGATCGCGGATCGCCCTATGTGCCACGACCCAGACCGGAGACCACGATCCAATGGTGGGAGGAGCTCGAACTCGAACCGCGTCACGCGCTGGAGCACCCGATCGCATGCCATCTCCGATCCGACCCGATCCACTTCAGAAACTCACGATCCGAACCGATGTGCATCCACGATCTGAAGGGGGAGTAGCATCATGTAACACCCCGAATTTCAATTAACACTAATGGTTAGTAATTAAAGTATAATTAATCTCAGATGTGAGAATCAGGGGAAACGGGCTTCGTCATTGTGTTCGTCTCGGAAAAATACGCGAAATAGAGTCCGAGTTTGCGTAAAACGGGTACCGTATGAAAGAGATATGGACGAACGAAGTTAGGCAGAAAAACCCGAAACAGGCCAGAAATGCACTGGCGCACTTGTGAAGTGCGCCAGCACAAAAATACACTGGCGCACTTGGGAAGTGCTCCCATGTCGGGACAGGAAACCTGCACAGTTTCTAGAGAATTCTGTGGTTGGGTGCACCAGTTTGGGGTTTGGGCTTGGTCTTAGGGCTGGTTTCTGGAAGGTTCCGAAATCTAAGGGTCCTAATCTAATTTAGGGTTAATCTAAGGGCCTAAAACACTCACCTAATCTATAAATACACCCTAATACTACCCTAATTCATACTAAAAATAGAAATGATGCCACCATGCCGCCAAAATCAAACTTGAGAGGAACCTCCACTAGTTTATGAAGAAAGTTGCAAGCTAATCAACCTCTAATCATCATCTTCTTCTTGTATAGCAACTAGTTCTATTACATAAGTTTGCTAATCTTGGTTTTGGTGAGTTTCTATCACTTTAATAACCAATTGCTAAATTAAGTAGATGAGATATGATGAGATCATGCGGTTTTGTATGCGGATTTGTGGGTTTTAAGTCATATGATATGATGTTAGTTTGCTAATCTATGTTTAATGTTAACCCTATGTTTATGCAAGTTAAGTATGTGGGTTTATGCAAGTTAAGTGATGGGTTTCATGCATGCTAAGCATTGGGTTTCATGCATGCTAAGCATTGGGTTTTATGCATGCTAAGTATTTGGTTTTATGCATGCTAAGTATTTGGTTTTATGCATGCTAAGTATTTGGTTTTATGCATGCTAAGTGTTTGGTTTTATGCATGCTAAGTATTTAGTTTTATGCATACATTATGACATGCAAGTTTACCCTTTTTCTAAATAAGATGCATACGTATGCAAGATGACACCTTTGTATGCTATGCATACATATGCATGTTTACCCTATTATGATGCAAGTTCATATGCAAGTTTGTCTCTTTTTATGATATGCATAACATATGCGAGTTTGCCTCTATGTATGACATGTTATGCAAGTTCACATGCAAGTTTATGTGCAAGTTCATATGCAAGTTTATGTGCAAGTTCATATGCAAGTTTGTCTCTTTTTATGACATGCATAATGCAAGTTTGGGTTAAATGCTAGTTGGGTTTAATGTATGCTCATATATGCAAGTTGACACCTTTTGAACCCATGATAAAGTTATAAGCTGTGTTGGTTAAACCCATGACATTTGTGATGAATCTTCCCTTTTATTATGTCACGTTACGAGAATGAATTACGTGGGGAACGATGGGGTTAATATGCATGTTAATAAAATGATGTGGAATGGGTATGCTTAAGAGTAACATAAATTAAATGGATATAATTGGGAATTTACCTATTGAGTTAGGTCTACCCATATTATGGAGTTGGGAATTTACCTATTGAGTTAGGTCTACCCATACTACGGAGTTGGGAATTTACCTATTGAGTTAGGTCTACCCATATTCTGGAAAACATGATTAATTAATTAGGGATAATTAATATAAATTATGAGGGTGATTAATTAGGTGTAATTAATCGACTAAGACACGAGGTTGGACTCAGTTGTAGCGTAAAACTGCCCGGACCCAACCGGCTTAACCAGTTGCTACAAATGTTAGCCCAATGTGAGAGGTCTTAGGCACAAATTAAATACGTGATTAAAGTAAAGACACGAGGTTAGACCCTTTTTATGACGTAAGGCTGCCCGGACCCAACCGGCATATCCAGCAGTCATAAAAGACGGTCTAATGTGAGAGGTCTTCATGAGGTCATGATCTTAATTAATTAATCAAGAAACACTTAACCATATTAGCATGTAGAGGGACATGAGGGGTTAAGTGGGGGCCTTGGGTGGCAATAGAAAATACGATTAGAATACTTAACCAAAGTGGAACATGTAATTAAAACATGGTTAAAGGGTTAAGTAAGTGCTTTGGGTGGCATGTGGAAATCTAGTGGGTGCCTTGGATGGCAATTAAAATATGATTAATGACTTAACCAGAATTTATAACATGTAAGTGGACATGGTTAAAGGGTTAAGCGGGATTCACTAGAAATAACAAGCTTAGGTGGTAGCTTGTGGGGGCCCATTTCAACCAATATCCCAAACGTATCTTAGTGGGCTCGACTCTAGTCGAGTGACGGAACACGCATATTGGGCTTGACTATAAGAGGCCAAAATGGGTTAGCGGTGGCAACGCATGACCAACGGGTTTCATATGCGTGTGTGGACCCGGGCTGGTAAATAAGACGTTGTTGCATCGTGTAGATATAAGTCGTGCACCGTTAGTTTTATCAGGTTGCCACGTTGGGGAATGGTACACCCCACGGTGGGGCCAGCACGGGTATCTACGTTAGGGAGCCGATCGAATGAGGAGTAGTGTGTACACCTAGTGGATTGTAGGGCCCTGTGGCGTCTACTCGGTCACCTAGGGGTACGCGAGAACTATTAAGTTAATTTTATAAGTCCATGGGTGGGATCAACCTTTAAGTTAGGAATGACTGGTGTGGTGCAGTTTAGTAGTTTACCTTTGGAAGGGTAGATGCGTCTTTACGTTTCTTAGTTTATCCTAAATCTACCAAGCTACTTGTGTAGCCATTCATCCCCGACGACACCGTATATCAAGCTTATGTATTCTCTGGTTACTTTAATGATTGTATTGTTAAAGTTATAGGACTCGCTCAGACTTATGTCTGACCCCGTTGTTTTATCTTTTTTTCCCAACCCTCAGGTTATCAGAGTGGGCCTAGTACGAGTGGGCTTTGATCAGGCTGCTTTATTCTCTTTTGGAGCTTGGACCATAGATGTAGAGCTCAGCTTACCCTTTCTTTTATGGCTATCAGTTCATGTATTGGGATTATGTACTTTTATTTATCAGGATGGATATTTTGTACTTGACTCTTATTATGGTTTTGTGATGTAACCAAACATGTTTTACTTTCCGCTGCAATAAAATGATGTTTTAAAATTTTCAAGTATTACTTATATCTGTCTTGTTGTAATTTTTCTGTTCTATATTCACTTAAAATACTCCACCGATGTTATGGCATTCCCTTAGCGAGTGACCATAGCGGGTGTGGGGTGTTACACATCACGACCGAAGGGAAGCACCACGAGCTATGGAGCACGACCCGAACCAGTGGGAGTGCCTCGACCCGATCCGACCTGACGAAGGTGGAGCACGATCCGAACCGGTGAGGAAGCACGGTCACGAACTAAAGGGCGCCAGGGAACCATGAACTGGAGGGTACCACGATCCATTGAAAGACGATAAAGGCCGAACCGATCCGGTGATGACCAATAACCCGAGATGCAAAGGTAGTCCAAATGGAAGTTAGAGCTCAGGACCCAGTTGGAAACCGATGAGTTCACTTCATGGTTGGACTTTGCTGCGGGACGTGTGCTAAGGAGTTGTCGACATTCATAACTTCGATTCACCACCAAAAATGAATGATGGGAAAGCCCGGATTGAATTGAGAACACAACAAATCATAACACAAACAGAAGAACATTTCATTGCTATTACAACAATGTTCATCAGAGTACAAGAATATATCATAGTATGAATAAATATTACACAGAAAAATATCAAAAATTTAAAATATATAGCAGCGGAAATAAAATGTAAAAATACAATGCGTAGCGGAAATACATTAACAAATACAAACGAAAGAAATACACGGATACAGAGCGTTACGAATATAGCTCCAGCTGTAAATCCAGGATCTTGGGATAAGAAATATCTGCGAAAACCAAAACTACTAGCTGCCCGTGTGGAAAATATGTGCACTTAGAGTTTAGCTTAAAACAATAAACTACGGGTCAGTCATGGGACTGGTGTGAGAACTAAAACAATTATTTAAAACTTTACTTTAAAATAAGGTAAATCAAGGGACCACACCGTATGACACGGAACAAGTTTACCCCCAAGAATACCAGTGCCTAAAATAAACAACGCAATGCTAAATAAAGAAAAATGAAGCTATTATAAGACTCGGGTCCTATCACACAATGAACGCAATCGAGGACAGAGTTTTACCTTATAATAGCCAAATATGCTTGGTACGTTTTAAAATAAATCTTTTATTATTACTATAAGTGAAGAAATCAACTTCAAATATAAACGTATCAATCATAGACGGCATGAGAGTCCCATCCCACTATGTCGCCATATATAGTATACAATTAAAACCGAAAAATGTCGTATTGGAAGTTTGGATTTCCATCATGGTGGCTCCTGATCCAAAAGATCTATCGCGTAGTGCAATTCCCAACGATTTACGTCGCAGGCATGCGAAAACACCGTAATTCACATCCGCACTATCCAGGAAACAAGTTACCACGGCTTTCATCCAAGCATTGGAAAACGCCGCTAACTCTATCCATCTGGGAATCGGGGGGATGTGCCCCTATCCCTACTGGTGTGGGGCGACCACACCCAGTGTCACCTCAGTCGACCGAATCCATGACAACGTCTATCCTCATCTCTAAAGCATACTGATCTAACCATCAGTTTGCCATCATACCGTGTGAGGCTCGCGAGTTAACGCTACACAAAGCTATGCTTTGATCATCATCCACCAAGCTCTGCTTTTCAACAACAGCTTGGATCACTGCATCTCGGCATGCCACACTATCAATCCATACTGTACCACTGATTTCTGCCGATATATAACCTTTGAGCTCGTACCTCTCAGAGAAGGGTGTTGAGCAAGAGAATAAATTCTTCGTCACCAAACAGATATATATTTAGCAGAGATCAACGAATACAGTATAAAGGAATACAATGTCAGACACACCATGCATTTACAAGTCCGTTCTAGGCCTGAACGAAACCGGAGGCACCTTATTCCTCGTCTCGTATGTCCAATACAGAAGAGAGGCCCTCGCATATCCGTACAATCAACAAGTACGTCCGAACGACTACAACTGTAGCCCCTTCAAGGTAGCTACTTCAATCATGGGCATCAATATCAACCCATTCATTCGATGTGAAGATCGTCGGTCTTGCACCGTCTTCAATCTCTTCGACTTAATTTCGTCGTATCAGTTATTCAAAATGAGTTAAACCTGGTCTTTCCGAATAACTCGCGTATCTTATAATCAAGTGCTATAACAACACATCATATGCCTCATTCCAATCCAGAATATTCCTTTATTCAAATATTCTTTTCACAATTTAAACCAAATTAAGGTTTTCCAAACTAGTCAGGATTAACGCACCTTACCGAAGTAATCATTTGTTTTGTTTTCCAATCCCAACCTTTCATCCCATGGAGCAAAACCGGTAATACTCCATATCTAACACCACGGTGTTATCGGTAAAAATTAATTATCATTTCACGTTCAAATCTAATTAAAGATTTAACTATCACTTGGAGCAAAACTGGTGATACTCCATTCTCAATCATTTTCCCAAATTTGATAATTTAAACTATCACATTCACGTTTCAATCTGATTAAAGGTTCATTAAAACTCCACTTAGCTTTAATCTTCCCAAAAATCAATATTAATGTATATTTAACTTTGGGAAATCAAACATGTCGCATCGACAATCTACACCGTACCATTGACTTCTGCCAATATATAACCTCTAAGCTCGTACGTCTCAGAGAAGCGTGTTAAGCAAGAGAATAAATTCTCGGCCACCAAACAGATATATATTTAGCAGAGATCAACGAATATAGTATCGAAATACAATGTCAGACATGTAATCCTGTCTTTAACTAGGTTAAAGAACCAATGTCATTTAAAACACGGTTCACGATAAACCCAAAATCACGTTCCATTAACCATGGAATCTTCACGGAAACAGATCAATATATAATCGATATCAATTTCCGTATCTGACTAATAATATAAATGGAATAACGGCAAAGCCTTTTAAATTCCATATATATTAACAGTCTTCCTCCACAGAAGCCCATATCAATTATTACCAAATCAAACTCCATTCAATTCCAATTTAATATATTAAATTGGAAATCTTTACTTTGGAAAATTTCATTAATCTTAATTAAAAGATTATAAATTCCAAATCATACTCTTCACTGTTAATTGGGTTAAAGAACAAGTGTTATTCAAAACACCGTTCACGATAAACCCAAATATCAGAATTCAATTCTTTTATTTAATTCCAATTAAATATTAATTAATTGGAAAACTTCACTAAATCTTAATTTAAAGATTTATTCTTTTATCAGTTGGGTTTAAGAACAATGTTATTTAAGACACCATTCACGACAAACCCAAAATCCAATTTGATATCAAATACAAGGCTTTGAATAGAAATTATATCGGCTTATATTCAATATCAAATTCTGAAACCAACCAATATCGTATTGGGAATAACGATATATATATCTTCCAAATTCCTCAACAATATCCGTATTATCACGGAATCCAATATTGAAATATTCCAAAGATTATTTCCACTCAAATCCATTCCAATTTATTATTTGGAAATTTCTGGTTATTTTAATACCATTTTCAAATCCAATTTATTTATTTAAAAATAATTGGATTATTATTCTAGTTAATAACTAGTTCATTTTGATAAAAATATATTTCTATCTTTTCAAAACTAGAATTTTTCATCCAAAATCTTTCCAAATCTTTTATTATGATTTTACATAATTTTTCCATATTTTTAATAATTTTATTATCGCCCGTACAGTCGGTTTCCAATAACGGCCACCGAACTGCATCAATAGCGACTTTTTCTGAAATTGATTTGGACATATCTCAAAATCCAACCATTAGATTTCAAATCTCTTGTATTCATTGGAATGAACTTTTCAATACGAACCCAATGGTTCGGGTTTCAGTAGAATCCGACGGGCGGATCTCCTGTAACGTCCGTTTGAAGTTAATGGTCGAAATTCACGAACGGTCGCTGCTCGACGTGTTCTATTCAGGCCATTATAGTATATAAATATATATATATATACCGTTGATTTCCATTTAAAATGAATTTTATAAACGTTTTAAATTCGTTTTAAAAACGATTTCCACTTCCACTTAAATTTTAAATCAAAATTGAATATTCCATTATAAACTCATTTTAAATTCATTTTAAAACGATTTCAATTTCATTTTAAAATTCAAATCAAAATTGAATATTCCATTATAAATACGTTTTAAATTCATTTTCAAATTTTAATCAAAATTGAATATTCCATTATAAATTCGTTTTAAATTCATTTTAAAACGATTTCCATTTCATTTCAATTTTAAAATTGAATATTCCTTTATAAATTAGTTATAAATTCATTTTAAAACGATTTCCATTTCATTTTCAAATTTAAATCAAAATTGAATATTCCATTATCATTATAATATTAAAATGATAATATTTTCAAAATAACATATTTTGAAATCACTTTTCGATATTCATTATAAAATGAATAAAATCGACAAAATTCTCGTTCGTGTTAAAATGGCGTTTAACTACTTAACACGGCTTCACATTTCAATATTTACTGAATATTATTTTAAAATATTCGTTAATTCTGAACTGGAATTAGACTCATTCAATTACCATATAATTTCATTTATATGGATTTCATACATCACATGTATACAACAATAATGATGAACAATCATTAAAAATTCATACAACAACCAGAGTGCATTCTACAACTGTATAAGCATTAAAATAAATAAATAATGCTTATACAATTTGTCAACCCATCGATTGACATACCACTAATTATTGGGATCAGTGTATGTCAAATATTATCCCAATACCCGTGTGGGGTTTTCAAACAACAAATACTATTTATTATTTTTGCAGTTGAGCGATGTGTAAAAATTATTGTCTCAATCAATATCAAATAAATAAGTGTACATAAACAAATCGACCGATTTGTAAATGAGTATTTATTTTTATTTCATGATAATTTATATTTATATTTATTATATAAATAATTTTGATATACAACAACATCAATCCCAATCACAATCCAAACAAACAATCAACTGGTCTGTACAATAAATAGTGTCGGGGGCTTCTAAGCCCCATCTGCAACCTAGTATATAATAACTGTAAATTAAAATTGAGTGTGAGAGAGTTCTCACATTCGTTTCCACTCCTCCATTCTTTTATTTCTGAATTTCTGTACTGTTTGAGTTTTTAATTTTCCTCAAATTCTAATCTGCTCCGTTTTTGTCTTGGTTAGTTCCATCGTGTAGCTCTCGTCTTCGCGATTCCAACGCTTCGAAAATCACTGAATTCGGATCACACATGAATAAGATATTAATGTTTTAGTCTTCACAATTTTAATGAATATAATTAAATACTTAATTATAATTATTAAATATTAGTTACATTTTCCTTAATCAATATTAAGGCCACATTTATCATCTTCTTCCTCCTTCTTCCATTTAAACCCAAACCGCTCAATCCCTTTACCTCGATTTGCGCGCTCTACCAGGCCATTAGGAGTCGATCCAACCACTTCACGATGTAGCCCCATCTCGCCTCCACCTTCACCATGAACATCGGCGAGCTCGAGATCCCCAAGGCGCCGTAATTAAGATGCGAAGATGGCCAATTTAAGCTCATAAATCTCGCTCCATTCATCACGGTTTTCGATCTTAACCGTATCTCATTGAAGCCGGTGTAAATCTCTATCGATTTTCTTTAATAACCCTAACCTAATTCGTATTTGATTGGAAGATTTTAGGGAAGAATGGATTGAAAGTTTCCTCCCTTCATGTAAAGAGAGCGGCGGCTCCAGGAACTGGACGATAGATTAGGGTTAGGACATTATAATTTTTATATATTATATTATTTAATAATATTTTAAATTCTCCAATAGGTTCTTCTGCGTCCGAACTCCAAACGATACCCAACGTGTAACGACCCGTATTTTTACAGTATAATAATTAGTTTATTTAATTATTTAAAATATGATTTAGTGTTTTAAATGGTCATTGAATTAAATTATATGGAATATTTAATTAATATAAATAATAGAATAATATATTAAATTCCTAAATAATCAGAAGTGGCTGAATTCACAATATTGTGTGAACTAGATTATTTATAATATATATAATTCAGTTTAGAGTTGAATTATATTCACGAATATATTATATAAATGAAGTTTGAACGTATAATTGTATATAATTATAATCGAGCTCAAAATGGCGCGGCAGTTTGCTATTTGGCGATTCGAACTTTAAATGAATATATAGAATCCGTTTTAAATCGGATTTCCGTGAAATAAGAAACGTACGAAGCTGGTGAAGTATATTTTTCTAATGGAAGAGAAAAATTGGGATTTCGTCATGTAGATTTTGATTTATGTCCAAATCAAATTTCAGAAAAGTCGCTATGGAATTCCTTTATAATTTATAGCGATTTATTTATATTATAAATGGATTTTTCAATATAAATTGAATATCGACTCAACTGGGATTTGAGTACCAAGTTATAAATTCAATTGGAGCGGTATGATATTCTATTGTGAATATATTCGATAATATTTATTTATTTATATTTAATTTAATTATTTTTAAATATATTTATATATTTAAAAGGGTAATTTAGAGCTTTAAAAATAGCCAGTTTTGCAAACGACCTCCGTTTTCGACGAAACTAATTTTGTTGGATCCGCAATATTAAATTATTGCTAGATTTCAATTTCCGTGATTTTTGAAGTCAGTATGTGGTCGTACGGATTTTTAATGTGAAAAACAGTCAGTATTTTGACGGTTAAAAATACGCTGTGTGAGCAAACGGAGTCGGGAATCGACGAAACCAGTTTCGTTGGGTCCATAATGTCAGACTGTAGCTGCATGTCCAGTTTCATAGAAATTGGGTATTATATGTGATCACATGAATTTTTAAACAGCAAACACACATGGCGATTGGTTAAAAATTAATATTTAATCGAATATAAAAATAATAAATCTACCTATAAGTATGCCTTAACTCTCTTAACCCTAAGATTTCTATTTCTGTAGTCAAACACCAAACAAATTTAGGCCGCCGCCAATCTTTCTTCTACAAACATTTCGTGACCTTCAAAATCCAAGAAAAAACGAATAAAACTCTATAAATCTCAAAGTTGATTTGGGTGAATTCCTGACAGAAAGAGCGTTAGTTCCATCTAAGTATTGGCGGGTGCGATCAACAGTTGGGGAGTTTCATTTTTGAACAGTGGTATGCTAGGGCATATTTTGGTCAGAGTTAGAAGGAGAATGAGGCGAAGTCACTGACGGCGTTTGTTTCTATGGTCGAGGCAAGGGGGCCGCCTGAGTTCGGGGTCAGTTCGACATCAAAGATGTCGATGTCTATAGCGGAGTAAAGCCGATGCCGCTCTTTATTTTTTGGAGTGTAGGAGGGTTTGGGATTTCATGAATCTCAGGGCGTTGAAGGAGATCAGTGATGCGGTAATGGGGGTGAGTCTCGATAGACGAGCAATCGACTCTGGCGGTGAGTTGATCAAAGTAAAGGACTGTGTTGATGGAGTTTTTTTATAGTGGAAATCGGTTTTTGAAATTCCCTATAGAAGAAGAAAATGGGAAGGCGACTTCAATTCAGTGAAGTGACGGTATTTATATCGATTAGGCCTGGAGTAAAGTAATTGGTGGTTTTGGTAGTTAAGCAAATGATTTATGGGCTTTGATGATCAGAAGTGCAACTCCAGGTGGTGATCTCTTTCAGGGGTTTGTGTTGAGTAGAAAGAGTGTGAGGATGCAGAAGTTTGTTTAGGGTTTGAAATTTCTGCCAATGTTTGAGGTCCTTTGTATTAGGTAATGGGTCAGGTCTATGCCAGACCACCTGAGGCGGCGCTGGTGTGCTAAGGAAGGCCAGGTCCGTTCAAAGACAACGAGAGAAAGGAATGGATTCCTGAAGTAAAGAAGAAGGTATTGGAGAAGCAAGTCAGTTTATGGCATTATGTATTTATCTAGTATATGGTGTCTGGAACTATTCGGGAAGAAGGTATTTAATAAGAAACCTGGGTTAAGGGAATAATTTATTAAGGTTAATTAATTTAATTCTAATTAAATAATGATGTTTAAATAATTTAAAATTGGAATAAATCTTGTAACAAACATATTTGTTTCATACGTGATCAGAATTCAGTGAAACAAGATCCGTTGGGATCGTATGGAGGAGGGCTACACAATGGAATTGGTCTGGAGTGAATGGGAGCTCGTTACAATTTATAGTAAAATAAATTGTCCGTCTGAATCAAGCGATGGTTATCGTTATTAACGATGATCGTCCAATGTGAGTAAATCTCACCAACTCTGTACAATTTATATTTATAAAATATAATCTAGTAATGATAAATGATGATTGATTGTTGTGTGTTGATTGTTTGATTGAATTGCTGAATGATTAGTTGAAATTATAGATAATGATATATATAAATTGTTAATCAAACACTGATTCTGTTTATCAGAATATTTCATATTGAAATGAAATTGATGTTAATTATATTGTTTAACATCTGTAGATGCAGGGAAACAGGTTGGAGGGATCCAACTGGATTCCTCAATATTTATCATACTGTTCTTTTCATATATTGTAATATATGATGTGATATATAATCTGTGTTGATTACGTGTGTTAAATGATATCGATCATTTGTTATTTGGTATTTTAAATACCGTAAGAAATACTGGAATGTAGAAAAGGGGATTTTCAAAGTGTAGTTTGGAAATAAATTATTTATATAAAATCAATGGATTTTATATATATATAAGAAAAAGGGTTTTATAAAAGAAAATAATTATAAAATCAAAGGATAATTAAAAAAGGAAAATATTTGTGAAACAAATATAAAAGGAAAATATTTGTAAAACAAATAGAAAAGGAAAATATTTGTAAAACAAATAGAAAAGGAAAATATTTGTGAAATAAATAGAAAAGGAAATATTAGTGAAACAAATAGAAAAGGAAATATTTGCTAAACATTTACAAATAGATTTGAAAAGGGGGTATTTGTAAAACATTTACAAATAGATTTAAAAAGGAAATATTTATTTGTTAAATAAATAGAATTGAAAGGGAAATATTTATTTGTTAAATAAATAGAATTGAAAAGGAAATATTTGTTAAACAAATAGAAGAGAAAAGAGATATATATATATTTGAAAAATAAATAGAAAGATAAAAGGAATATTTACTTAGAAAATAAATAAGATATCATAAAAGGAAATATTTGGAGAGTAAGTAGGATTATAAAAGGGATTAGAGTTAATCGATTAGAGTAAATCGATTTGAGTTAATCGAATTAGAGTTAATCGAGTTAGAGTTAATTGGATAGAGTTAATCGAATAGAGTTAATTGAATATAGTTAATTGAACAAGAGTTAGTCAAATATTAGTTATTCGAATATAGTTAATTGAATTAGAGTTAGTCTGATAAGAGTTATTCGAATATAGTTTATTCGAAGAAAGGATTATCGAATATTAGTTATTCGAAAGGAGTTGTCGAATATAAGTTATTTGAAAGGAGTTATCGAATATAGTTTATTCAAATAGAGTTAAAGGAGTGAATCGAATATTAGTTATTCGAAAGGAGTTAATCGAATATAGTTTATTCGAAAGGAGTTAATCGAATGTAGTTTATTCGAATAAAGTTAATTGATTAGAGTTAATCAAATAGAATTAATCAAATAGAGTTAACTGATAAGAGTTAATCGATTAGAGTTAATCGAATAGACGTAATTGAATAGAGTTATCGAATATAGTTATTCGAGGAAAGAGGTATCGAATATTAGTTTATTCGAAAGGAGTTATTGAATATTAGTTATTCGAAGAGAGTTAATCGAATATTAGTTATTCGAAGAGAGTTAATCGAATATTGGTTATTCGAATAAGAGTTAGTCGAATATTAGTTTATTCGAAAGGAGTTATCGAATATAGTTTATTCGAAAAGGAGTTATCGAATAGAGATTATTTGAAAGAGAGTTATGCGTTGAAATTCGATTATATCGAATTCAGGAAAGTACACATTACGTTTTTAATCAAGATTTAATGATTTATTTATAAATTGTCTATTTAGTTATTTAGTTTAATTTAGAAATAAAACTTATATTTTGAAGTTAGATATTTCAGAAGTAGGGATTATAACGTTATCGTTATAACCAATGTTTTTCAATAAAGAAGTGGATTCTTAAATAGAATCTAAGAGTTATGTAAGGAAGTTTGTTAAAGATTTAGAAGGTGAACTTTGTCTATTTTCGAAGTTAGAAATGTTGTTCAGTTAAGGTCTGAGAGGTAGTTATACCCCAACTTGATTGATTTCGTTTTTAACTAAGGAATGGTTAAGGTTCGCTAGTGAAGGTTGGTTAAGTGAATTTAGTTAATGAGTGTAATGTTTTGAGTTGGCATAGCGATATTTTATTTAAACATCTGTTTAAACCCAAATGAAGAAGTTTTTTAAATGTTTTCCAAATAAGAATCGGAAATGTTTTCTAATATAGAAAACAAGAAATGGAATTGTTTTCCAATGTTAATAACGTATATTTTCTAAATTTAGAAAATAAGAAATGTTGAATATATGGATATATGAAATGGAAAATGAATGATAAACGAACTAAAGAGATAGAAAGATGAATGATGATTGATCGATAGAATTTCCATCTGGAAATAATATCATTGTTTGCACACGTGTTTTTCTTTGATAGTTAACTCACTGACTATCAGAGTTTTTGACCATTTTTTCGTCGTCAATACGGAGAGACCGGGATCAGATTGATGACCTGAAAACCACTCTGCATGGACGTTAACGTTGCGATCAAATATGATGAAGATAGTTGAACACGGAGTTTATGCAAGGGTCGTTCTGTCAAATCCTAGGTAGAAATTGCCTAAGATGGGTTTACAGAATAGTGCCTTCGGTTTGTCAAGTCCCAAGACGACCTGTATGGAAGAATGTCTGACAGAGTATATTTAATAGATCGCGTAAGTTGATCTCTTCAAACGTATATACGTTTGGTGGCAGAGGAATTCGTTTCTCTTAGCTGTATACCTGTTATATTTTTAGGGAAATCAATTTGTGATTTGGCGGGTATGACGATGTGACATTCAAAGTAAATAAATGTGTGATCTGTCAGAGATAAGCGTGGTCTCTAGCCTCACAACCGGGAAATGACAAAAATCGGGCAGGTAGCATGGCTAAGTGGTTGGCTGCCAATTAGGGTGTATTGTCACCTATCTAAAGATATTCATTTCATTCTTTAATCTATTCGATGCTGTCCCATTCGGGAAACGGTTGGTGATCCCAACCGTTGATGATCCCAACCGTTGGTGATATACATTTGATACACTCAAGCGAAATGAGTAGTCGGTCATATGTGGCCGGGTTGCAAGATGTTCTTATTGAACCCAGTGTATTCCTCTCTAGAGGTACACTATCGAAAGATGGTTCCATACCTTATCATAGTTGGAAATCCATTATCCAATAAGTGCTTGCGGTTTTGATTGTATACTATGTATGTAGAACGTGAGATGAAAGCGTTTCTACTAGATGATTATTATAATTTGATTGATAGACACTAATGTAATATCAAAAGAATTTGATATAAAGATTATTTTGGATTCTCATAAAGGAAAAACCCGTTCCGTTATACGGCGTGGTCTTATGAGATATCGTTTAATTGCTCAAACTGTTTTAAACTATTTTACTCACACTAGTCCCATGACTGACCCGGAGTTTATTTTGTTTTGTTTTCCCTAAACTCTTGGGTGTCCAATTTTGTAGGGCAGTCAAGTAGTCAGGATTTTACAGATATACTTGGAGAGCTTGGAGCAAGTGGCTTCAGGATTTTATAGCTATTGATATTTCTGATGTGTTGTAAGTGTTGTACTCTGATAATGTTACTGTATACATGTACTGATTTTATTTCAAAGATATATTATCTATTATATGTTGTTCGTTCCGCTGTGAGATTCATGTTACTCTGATGTTGTATGTTCTTCTTCTTCTTCTATTCTAAGTTTCTATCTTATCTATTCTCACCCTCTGTTTTCTTTCTATTAGTTTTCCGACTTCCAGTGCAATGTGGGTTGGACTTGTGTTATTTGGTCAGCTCAAATTGTACCGGAATTTCGGGACACTACAAAACGACTGTCGCTCCTAACTAAATACCCCCGTTTCGGACACAATGGATTATGTTTCGTAACCTAATTCGGTTGTTACGATCAGTTTTTCTTTATATTAAAATATAAATCAATATATATTGAATTTAAACGTACATTTTAATTTACCGGGGCCACATACTGATCTAACTCTAAAAATTCCAGAAAAATAAATCTAGCTATGTTTTGACGATACGGTCCTAACAAAATTAATTTCGTCGAATTTGAAGACCGTTTGAAAAATGAGCTTTTTCTGGTCGATCCAATTCAAATTTAAATTACCAAACACATTTAAATTTACTGCGCTCACATATTAATTTCAAAAATTATGAAATTTGAAACCTAGCAAAAATTTGACATTCCAGATCCAACAAAAGTGGTTTCATCGAAAATGGAGGTCGTTTGCAAAATGGCTATTTATTATAATATATTAAATTCCATAGCAGCTATTTCGAATTTTAAACTGGACATAACTTTCAATTCTCGTTATGAAATTTGGATTTTTCACATTCGTTGGAAAGATATTTTTAAACAGATTCAAATATATCTTGTTTCACTAAAATCCGATTTATTTTGAATCCTGTACATTCAATTGAATTTTGAAATCGAATTTTCAAACTAGCGCCATTTCGAGTTTGTTTTATAATTAAAATAAATTTATTCGTTCTAACTTTGATTAAATTAAATTTTTAGTTGTTATTATTTAAAATAATTCATTTTAAATATTCAAAATCCACTAAAATTGCTAAAATAAAATTTTTAGATTGGTTCAGAAAATCCGGGTTGTTACAATCTCCCCTAATTAAAATCTTTTCGTCCTCGAAAAGGAACGGAGCTGAAGGTTGTTTAACTACCCAAATCAACTTTCGTTCTGGCTTTCATTCTTCAACTTTTCAGTTTCTAAGAATTTTCTAATTTTTCAAAAATTTGGCTAACACTCTAAATTTTTGATAAAGTTCGCCATAACCTCCTTTGTACGGGTTGATATTTAAAACCGCAACTTGCCTCACAGGGCCCTCACCATTCGAAATGAAAAAGAAAAAGACAATCGGCTCATAAAATCATCCAAACCCAATAAATTAGTAAACATGTACCTATTTGTCGGACATACAATTTTATTCCTCTTCTTAGCTTCCTTGCTATGACCTGTTCATTATATACACATGTACATGTATGCAATTCAAATAAATTTTCAATTCTGTTCAAAATCTGATTCTATTTGGCTAAATTTATCTTTTGTTCATATATTGGTTAATTTTGGTTCAATTCAACTTTTCATTCTCATATTGGATTTATTATTCCAATATTTTTATTTAGTTGAACTAATAATCAAACAACACAACCAGCAATCAATTTGTGAATTAAATTTCCAAAACATATAACTTTTGTATATATATTCAAAAATCATATTTTTGATGCCAAATCACCAACAATAAATTCTAACTAAGGTTTTGGTTCTCACACCAGTCGATTGGAAATATATAGATATTCCACTTTCGAAACTCGAGCATAAACACTGACGATGATATATATATATCACTAGAATCATCTCCGGTCAATTAGAGTGTGACTCTATATCTACCCAGTATAATTGAGACTTCGAATACACGCTTGCAAGGTGTATATTCAAACTCTTCTTAAACTTGATAGTCCAATTTCAATATAAAATAAATATTCAAATACGTATAATTTGATTTTTTTTTTAAATAACACTCTTCAAACTCATTCTAGGATACTACTGATCCTATCTCTAACGAGTCATTCTCATTGGATATTACTAATCCAATCTCTGATTATTTATTTCGTTTGGTTCTAATGTGTCTTGTTCTCGAGCTCCGTAAACCAAAGTTCTAATACCACGCTGAGACGACCCAAACCCCCCCTTATGGGAAAGCCCGAATTGAATTG
Source organism: Allium sativum (assembly GCA_030737875.1). Classification (NCBI taxonomy): domain Eukaryota; kingdom Viridiplantae; phylum Streptophyta; class Magnoliopsida; order Asparagales; family Amaryllidaceae; genus Allium; species Allium sativum. The sequence goes on from CM060918.1 coordinate 458,606,613, forward strand.
AGGACATGACAAATCAGAACACAAATAGAAGAACATTTCATTGCTATCACAACAATGTACATCAGAGTACAAGAATATATCATAGTATGAATAAATATTACACAGAAAAATATCAGAGATTTAAAATACATAGCAGCGGAAATAAAATGTAAAAATACAATGCGTAGCGGAAATACATTAACAAGTACAACCAAAAGAAATACACAGATATAGAGCGTTCCGAATATAGCTCCAGTTATAAATCCAGGATCCTGGGATAAGAAATATCTGCGAAAACCAAAACTACTAGCTGTCCATGTGGAAAATATGGGCACCCGGAGTTTAGGTTAAAACAATAAACTCCAGGTCAGTCATGGGACTGGTGTGAGAACTAAAACAGTTATTTAAAACTTTACTTTAAAATAAGGTAAATCAAGGGACCACGCCGTATGACACGGAACGGGTTTACCCCCAACAATACCAGTGCCTAAAACAAATAGCGCAATGCTAAATAAAGAAAAATGAAGCTGTTATAAGACTTAGGTCCCATCACACAACGAACACAGTCGAGGATAGAGTTTTACCTTATAATAGCCAAATATGCTTAGTATGTTCTAAAATAAATCTTTTATTATTACTATAAGTGAAGAAATCAACTTCAAATATAAATGTATCAATCATAGACGGCATGAGCGCCCCATCCCACTATGTCGCCATATATAGTCTACAATTAAAACCGAAAAATATCGTATTGGAAGTTAGGATTTCCATCATGGTAGCTCCTGATCCGAAAGATCTATCGCATAGTGCAATTCCCAACGGTTTACGTCGCAGGCATGCGAAAACACTGTAATGCACATCCGCACTATCCAGGAAACAAGTTACCGCGACTTACGTCCAAGCATTAGAAAACACCGCTAACTCTATCCATCTGGGAATCGGGGGGTGTACCCCTATCCCTACTGGTGTGGGGCGACCACACCCAGTATCACCTCGGTCGATCGAATCCATGACAACCCGTAGGATGTCTATCCTCATCTCTAAAGCATACCGATCTAACCATCAGCTTGCCACCATACCGATGTGTGAGGCTCGCGAATTAACGCTACACAAAGCTGTGCTATTTAAAGCTGTGGTTTGATCATCATCCACCAAGCTCTGCTTTTCAACAACAGCTTGGATCACTGCATCTCAGCATGCCACACTATCAATCCATACTGATACTGTACCACTGATTTCTGCCGATATATAACCTCTGAGCTCGTACGTCTCAGAGAAGGGTTTTAAACAAGAGAATAAATTCTCCGCCACCAAACAGATATATATTTAGTAGAGATCAACGAATATAGTATAAATGAATACAATGTCAGACACACCATCCATTTACAAGTTCGTTCTAGGTCTGAACGAAATCGGAGGCACCTTATTCCTCGTCCCGTGCGTCCAACACAGGAGAGAGGCCCTCGCATATCTGTACAATCAACAAGTACGTCCGGACGGCTACCACCGTAGCCCCTTCAAGGTAGCTACTCCAATCATGTGTATCAGTAGCAACCCATCCATTCGATGTGAAGATCGTCGGTCTTGCACCGTCTTCAATCTCTTCGACTTTTCGTCGTATCAGTTATTCAGAATGGGTTAAACCCGGTCTTTCCGAATAACTCGCATATCTTATAATCAAGTGCTATAACAACACATCATACGCCTCATTCCAATCCAGAATATTCTTTTATTCAAATATTCTTTTCACAATTTAAACTAAATTAAGGTTTTCCAAACAAGTCGGGATTAGCGCACCTTACCGAAGTAATCATTTGTTTTATTTTCCAATCCCAACCTATTCATCCCATGGAGCAAAAGTGGTAATACTCCATATCTAACACCACGGTGTTATCGGTAAAAATTAATTACCATTTCATGTTCAAATCTAATTAAAGATTTAACTTTTGCTTGGAGCAAAACCGGTGATACTCCATTCTCGATCATTTTCCCAAATTTGATAATTTAAATTATCACATTCACATTTCAATCTAATTAAAGATTCATTAAAACTTCACTTAGTTTTAATCTTCCTAAAAATCAATATTAATGATTATTTAACTTTGGGAAATCAAACATGTCGCATCAACAATCTACACCGTACCATTGATTTCTGCCAATATATAACCTCTAAGCTCGTACGTCTCAGAGAAGGGTGTTAAGAAAGAGAATAAATTCTCTGCCACCAAACAGATATATATTTAGCAGAGATCAACGAATACAGTATCGAAATACAATGTTACATGTAATCCTGTCTTTAACTGGGTTAAAGAACCAATGTCATTTAAAACACGGTTCACGATAAACCCAAAATCATGTTCCATTAACCATGGAATATTCACGGAAACAGATCAATATATAATCGATATCAATTTCCGTGTCTGACTAATAATATAAATGGAATAACGACAAAGCCTTTTAAATTCCATATATATTAACAGTCTTCCTCCACAGAAGCTCATCTCAATTATTACCAAATCAAACTCCATTCAATTCCAATTTAATATATTAAATTGGAAATCTTTACTTTGGAAAATTTCATTAATCTTAATTAAAAGATTATAAATTCCAAATCATACTCTTCACTGTTAATTGGATTAAAGAACAAGTGTTATTTAAAACACCGTTCACAATAAACCCAAATATCAAATTTCAATTCTTTTATTCAATTCCAATTAAATATTAATTAATTGGAAAACTTCACTAAATCTTAATTTAAAGATTTATTCTTTTATCAACTGGGTTTAAGAACAATGTTATTTAAGACACCGTTCACGACAAACCCAAAATCCAATTTGATATCAAATACAAGGCTCTGAATAGAAATTATATCGGCTTATATTCAATATCAAATTCTAAAACCAACCAATATCGCATCGGGGATAACGATATATATATATATATATATATATATATATATATATATCTTCCAAATTCCTCAATAATATCCGTATAATCACGGAATCCAATATTGAAATATTCCGAAGATTATTTCCACTCAAATCCATTCCAATTTATTCTTTGGAAATTTCTGGTTATTTTAAAACCATTTTCAAATCCAATTTATTTATTTAAAAATAATTGCATTATTATTCTAGTTAAATAACTAGTTCATTTTGATAAAAATATATTTTTATCTTTTCAAAACTGTAAATTTTTCATCCAAAATCTTTCCAAATCATTTATTATGATTTTACATAATTTTTCCATATTTTTAGTAATTTTATTATCGCCCGTACAGTCGGTTTCCAATAACGGCCACCGAACTGCATTCATAGCGACCTTTTCTGAAATTGAGTTGGACATATCGCAAAATCCAACGTTAGATTTCAAATCTCTTGTATTATTGGAAAGCTCTTTTCGATACGAACCCAACGGTTCCAGTTTTAGGAGAATCCGACGGTCGGATCTCCCGTAACATCCATTTGAAGTTAATGGTCGAAATTCGCGAACAGTCGTTGCGCGGCGCGTTCTATTCAGGCCATTATAATATATATAATATACATATATACATATACATATATAATATATCGTCGATTTCCATATGAATTTTATAAATCGTTTTAAATTCGTTTTAAAAACGATTTCCACTTCCATTTCAATTTTAAATCAAAATTGAATATTCCATTATAAATTCATTTTAAAACGATTTCAATTTCTTTTTCAAATTAAAACAAAATTGAATGTTCTATTATAAATTCGTTTTAAATTCATTTTAAAACGATTTCAATTTCATTTTCAAATTTAAATCAAAATTGAATATTCCATTATAAATTCGTTTTAAATTCATTTTAAAACGATTTCCATTTCATTTCAATTTTAAAATCAAAATTGAATATTCCTTTATAAATTCGTTTTAAATTCAATTTAAAACGATTTCCATTTCATTTTCAAATTTAAATCAAAACTGAATATTCCATTATCATTATAATATTAAAATGATAATATTTTCAAAATATCATATTTTGAAATCATTTTTCGATATTCATTATAAAATGAATAAAATCGAAAAAATTCCCGTTCGTGTTAAAATGGCGTTTAACTACTTAACATGGCTTCATATTTCAATATTTACTGAATATTATTTTAAAATATTCGTTAATTCTGAACTGGAATTAGACTCAATCAATTACCATATAATTTCAGTTATATGGATTTCATACATCACATGTATACAACAATAATGATAAACAATCATTAAAAATTCATACAACAACCGAAGTGCAATCTACAACTGTATAAGCATTAAAATAAATAAATAACGCTTATACAGTCTGTCAACCCATCGATTGACATACCACTAATTATTGGGATCAGTGTATGTCAAATATTATCCCAATACCCGTGTGGGGTTTTCAAACAACAAATACTGTTTATTATTTGTGCAGTTGGGCGATGTGTAAAAATTATTGTCCCAATCAATATCAGATAAATAAGTGTACATAAACAAATCGACCGATTTGTAAATGAATATTTATTTTATTTCACGATAATTTATATATATATATATATATTTATATTTATTATATAAATAATTTTGATATACAACAACATCAATCCCAATCACAATCCAAACAAACAATCAACTGGTCTGTATAATAAATAGTGTCGGGAGCTTTTAAGCCCCGTTTGCAACCTAGTATATAATAATTGTAAATTAAATTTGAGTGTGAGAGAGTTCTCGCATTCGTTTCCACTCCTCCATTCTTTTATTGCTGATTTTTTGTACTATTTGAGTTTTGAATTTTCCTTAAATTTTAATCTGCTCTGTTTTTGTCCTGGTTAGTTCCATCGCGTAGCTCTCGTCTTCGCGATTCCAACGCTTCGAAAATCACTGA